>CAUYQV010104307.1:0-21272 GCA_963574575.1 Galagoides demidoff | reverse complement strand
GGCCGGGCGTTGTGGCGGGCACCTGTGGTCCCAGCTACTTGGGAGGCAGAGGCAGGAGACTTGCTTGAGCCCAGGAGTTGGAGGTTGCTATGAGCTGTGATGCCATGGCACTCTACCCAGGGGGATAGCTTGAGGCTCCGTCTGAAAAAAAAAAAAAAAAGAATTTCCACTTTATTTGTAAAGATAGGTATATTAATATTTATAAAGTAACATATAATATAATTGCTAGGATTGTGTGCCAGGTATTCCCAGATGAATGAACAGCACTTAACTCTGCTATTAGGATCACGGACAGCCTTGCGGAGACTGTAACATTTTCACCGAGTCTTAAAGCATGATTAGAGAGAAAGCACTAAGTGGATAGTTTTACTTCGGGAACTTAAATTAGCTGAATATGACTGGGTTGATAATAAATATACCAGGGAGCTACAAAGAATATGAAGTAATCTTTGAAGTGAGATAACTTATCATAGTCACAATGCTCTGGGTATCCCAGGAAAGATGAAAGTCACCTCCCAAGAACTGGAGAGTGAGCGAATGAGAGAGAAAGAAAATGAGACATTGAGAAAGAAATAATTTATAAAGAGGTACTAAAGGGAAAAAAGAGCTAGAGAAAAGCCAAAAGTGCCCTGAAATAGGTGGTCATATTTAAAACGAATGCGGTTAAGTGTATTAATGAAAGGTTCAGCATTCAAGTCAATTTAGGGCCCTTCTCCTCTCCCTGAATCATCAAGGCAAGAGCTCTCACTGACTTTCATCTCCCAACAAAGTAAGTCTAATTATTCAGAAGGACTTAGCCAATTAGGTGATTAGTTCTTAAATTGGTCCATTGTCAGACAGATGTTAAACCGAAATGGCATTCACCTTCTACCTGGGCTTGTCCCCATCCCCAATCTATGCTGAATGCTCATGCTCCTATTTTTCATGGTAAACTACCACATGCATTCAAGCATAGAAATCTTCCCAGGCAAGTGATGAGTAGATTCACATAATAGGCCTCACTGAGCATTATTGGCTAGACTATATTGCTAGCACTAAATGTATACTCTCGACCATCTTTTTACCTGGTGCACCTTACACGAGGCTTTAGTGCTTATCAAAGACAATGTGATTATAAAGTAAAATTCATCATCTGTGGCTATTAAGTCACCATAAATTGATAATACTCCTGGGAGAATGGACATACGGCTGACTGCCCAGATACATGGTGTTAAGAGAATAAAAACAATGATTCATAAATACTGGATATTTTTCTTCTCATTTTAATCTTTTCAAAAGTAGAGTCTGTGTTTTTTGCTTATGTAGACCAATGTCTGTTTTCTTTTTCACTCTTAAAAGGCTTCAAGCTCTGTAAAACACGTCTCTCTCTAGAAGGTCTCTGCCCATGTCCCCCCAGGGTACTGTACCTTGAGTTACATGTAGCGTACGATGATTTACATGTGGTTGGCTAGGGAGAGTAGGCCCTGAGTCAGGCAATGTGGACAGTAAGAATATGTGGATTAGCCCACAAAATGAAAAAGGTGGATATTGTTTTTTCTAAAGAAAAGAAGCCAAAATGATTCAGAATTAATTGTTCTGCTAATTTACAATCTGGCTCGATCTACGCACTTTTCACCTACCCATTCTAAAGTAAACAGCTCTGTCAATCCATCTTCTCAGACTCAGCAGTAGAGCAGTGGAATGAGAGTCAACAGACCAGGATTTAGGTTTATCTTCTATGTTCCCTGGCTCTGAAGACTTGGATAAATAACTTAACCTCCTTGATCCTTACATTCTTTTTTCTATAAATTGGGGATAATAACACCTTCCCTGACTCCCTTGAATATAGCGTTTTGAAAAATCAAATAAGCTGATGTATGTGCTGTTACTATGCTGGTACCCATCACAAAGGCTGATTCAGTTTCCAACATTAGTGAGAGTGACTACCACAGAGATTCTGTGCAAGGTATTTAAACAAGATGAGAAATACAGAAAGACAGGATGAGATGAAGGTTCCTAATAACTTCCTTCTTGGTTAAACATTGACCAAGCCAGGATATTCCAGAACCTCAGACTTACTACCTTTTATATCATTTTAGCATGGGGAAGAAGTGATTAGAAGGGGTTCCATATGGCCAGATCACTCAAATGTAACATCTGAGTTCATAATCTCTTGCTCCTGCGTAGTTACATAGCCCACTACGTAGCCCATGTTTGACTAGCCCACTACTAAGCCATGTTTGACTTAGCCTAAGTCAAAATTTTAATGTGCCATATCTGACAATGGCCTATCACAGCTTCCAAGGTTTTAACAAAGATGACATCAAGGCAAGACATGATGCCTATTACATAATGTGGTTTGGAAATAATTACAAAATACTAAATCACTTCTAAGTTATTAAAGAGATAATTGGGAAGTTGTGTATTATCTAGGGCTTTAGAACTTATTTACTTTTGTTTTTTTTTTTTTTTGTTTTGTTTTTTTGAGACAGAGCCTCAAGCTATCCCCCTGGGTAGAGTGCCATGGCATCACAGCTCATAGCAACCTCCAACTCCTGGGCCCAAGCAAGTCTCCTGCCTCTGCCTCCCAAGTAGCTGGGACCACAGGCACCCGCCACAACGCCCGGCCATTTTTTGGTTGCAGCCATCATTGTTGTTTGGCGGCCCGGTGGGGATTCGAACCCACCACCTTAGATGTACGTGGCTGGTGCCTTAGCCGATTGAGCCACAGGCACCGAGCTGGAACTTATTTACTTTTGAAAATGTACAACATTTAATACACACGTGGGTCATTACAAAAGTTTTGAAATACACAAAAGTCAAGAAATGTAAAATTCATGTAGTCAGAAACACATAATGTCCTGCCAGCAACAATGATAAGCTGAGCAAGTTGAAACTTCCATGGGTGAATCAGAAAGGACGCTGCTGACTGGGTTTGTTGGAAGTGAAATAATGGAGCACAACACAGTCTGTCTCAAAACTTTCATAGTGACCCATGTATAAAGAGACCAGATATATGAAAGTAAGAGAAATTTATATGGCTGAATGGCTGAAATAACACCATCGTAACACTAGGCACCTAAAGATGGATTGGGGAGATATTTGTACTGATTGGCTGGCAATGAACTAAAACATGAACTGCCCCATCTTCTCATTCCTGGCCTAGGTGGTCTCAGAGTCCAGGACTTCTCTACTCAAGATGGATATAGGTAATGATAGATGCAGCAGCAGTAGAGTCTATCGCAGATCATGATTTGGCTCTTTTGGACCTCAATTTCCTGTTCAGATGAAAAGGGTGAGTTTTTGTAAACAGTAAGACATGAGTTTAATACACCAGCTCCTGCAGCTCTGACTCTGACCCAGGCTCGGGGCCATCACAACTCCTGATTCTTCAGCTTTTAGAATTCAAAACAGAGCTTCTCCCTTCCCAGCTAGGCTTTTTAAATCAATTTTAACAATTTATCTCTTTCAGACTTACATCCTAAGACCCGGTTGTAATTATACCTACTTTACCTAATTTATGATGACAGAATGAATTCATACTTACAATTCAAAGTTCTTCTATGGCCAGACCTTGGGAACAACAATCAAATCCTGTTTGTGCCTTTTACACAAAAACATACTTAGCATCAAAAACCTACCATGTTTATGTGAGGTAATTTTTTCCTCCTGAAGGAAGATCACACGGCGATATTCTGTACGAAATTTTTCATGCAGTCTGATTTCTTTCAGTTAGATAATGAGATAATCAGAACTGAAAGTTCACGTTATCTCCCAAGCAACATTCCTCTCTAGGAGTCTGCACGGTGGAGTCAAAAACATTCCCATGGAGTCGTAAGATCTTTGTTTTAACCTGAGCTTTGGCTCAGGTGTAGCTTTGTGCAGCCCACTTAGCTCTTTAGAACTTAGATTTGTAACTTTAAAAATAGGTACCATGATCCTTAAAGTCCCCTCTTAACAAATTTCCTCATCTATAAGATAAAGATAATCATGGTAGTCATCCACAGGGTTGCAGTGAGGAGTAAATGATATTCTTCACAGAATTTATTATAAGGATGTTAACAAAAGCTCCACGAATTAACTATTTCTGTCAGAATGACTCCTATTTATTGCCAAGACTCTTATGGAACTGTGGTATGAATGTGCTACACAGGCATATTCACAATATACAGCATAAATATGTAAGCCGGGGACATAATATTGCCTTTGTACAACAGGTGAAAAATACACTGGGAACAAAGACCAAAAACTTTAGAGTTAAATATCTTGGAAGTTCAGGTCGAACAAACAAACAATTACTATCTTATGAATATGCAAAAAGTGCCAAACAAGTTGAGCAGGTTTGGTGTTCCCTCTGATCTTGCTTTGTTTTGTGTATCTGATTGGCGAGGACTTGAACTTGATGACCTGATGTGGTAACCACTACCCTTTATGAACTTCCCTTTATGCACAGAACTGACTGCCATAATTGCTTCACCTCGGCCATCATTACCAAGCCCACTATTCTCCTTCAACCTTTACTTTTTCCTTGAGAACTGGATAAATAGAGGACTTTCCATCCAGCTCTTTCACAAATCAGGTTGAAAACATTCTTGGTTTTTGTTGCTGAACTTGCTGACAAGTTGCATAAAAGATTTCAGGGCCTAAGTATTTTAAGATGATTCAGAAGGGGCTCATGTGTAAATTTTTAATTACATGTGCATTTCATACATCTGCGGGAAAGAAAATGTATTTTTTCCCTCTTTTTTTCATGCTAATCCATCCTCATCTTTGGTACTGGCTAATAAAGTACAGACATATTCTTGTAAACTTCAATTGATTGATTCTTTAATAGCACCTTAAAGTCTGAACTGAGGAAAGAATTGAGATGTTTACAAAGCAAATGTGCAAAAATCAGCACCACTTTTTTGCCTGAAAAGAAACTATAATTTAGTAAGACAAGACATATATCTATAAGAAAATGAAACTGAATAACAAAGAAATTAAATTATATTTCATCAAAATAGAAATTGTAGTTACTTCACCAGACTGTACGCTTATTCTAACAATGCTGAGATAATGCAATACATGTTGATACCCATTCACTTTGAATTGTGTTCATTAGCCATTTTTAAGAGATACTTAAACAGTATGGAAAATGGAATTGTAGGCTCTTCTTCTAATATGCAGATAGTAAATAGTTTTCAAAGTACCAGACACTATCACCAACACTAACACAAAAACAATGGCAAGCAAATGGTTGTGGCTATACATTAGTGATTCCGACGTAGGTCCAACAGGCAAGAAAGCTTCATAGAAGTGATAAAGATTGAGCTGGGCTTTGGGTGATAGAGAGAAATAGAAAATTACATATAATTACAGAGTAATATGCCACAAATTATGTGTTTCTTACCTAGAAAAAAAACTTAAAAAAAAAAAAAAAGAAAAACTCCCTCATTTTACTGATTAGGACATTGAGAACTAAAGGCATGTTATGACTTTCTAAAAAAAAAATTCAACTTGTTAACAGAGCAGGGATTAGTTCAGTAAAAGTTGGTTTGGGGCTCTTTCGTGATCGTGAGAATAACATTTCTCTGTTCAATCAAATGCATAAGTGGTTTGGAGTATGGAATAGAGTGGCATTTATTTACCAAATTAATAGAACTGACAGACTGTTGTCATGTTAAATTCAAATCTGGAAGGGCATTCTGTCAATGCCTTTACTTCTATTTTGTTTTGGAGACGTATTTAAAAACACGGCATATGCCTTTTAAACTAAAAAACAAAATCATTTTCATATTTTATTAATTTCTACATAATAATGACTACGCTCATGCCAATGTATAGGGTGACTAATATTTAATATATTTTACTGTGAGGACTGGTCAGGTGAATAGATGAGATAGGTACTGTCTTGAGATACAGCCTGGATACCTTTAAGGGAAAAAAAAAAAAAAGGTTATTTAAGGCCAAGTTTCTCTAGGTGGAAAGTGTTTTTCTTATAGCCATCAGCACACTTACAAAATTCACATCTGACCGCAAAAACAGAGTCGAAACTTAAAGCTGCTGTGATTACTGTAAAGAACCCCGAATATTGAACTAGAGGGAGCAAATCACAGGGAACATAATTTCCTCAGCCCGTGTTATGAAGGGGTTAATTATGAGACCTGAGATAAGGTGTTGGCACATCTAGGCACTTCATCAAGCCTTGGAGTCAGGAAACAAGGGAGAATGGATGAAGGTGCTAGGGATAATAATGATGGCCAGTAATGATTTCCCTAGAGGTGAGCTGATCTATGGCCACAAGCAAAGAAAAAAAGGCTAGAAAGTACCATAACATTACCTTGGAGTACTTAACAGACTCAAAAGCAGTAACCCTGTGTCAGAAAAGGCCCATCATCCTGCTCATTTTAGGTAAAAGAGTTATGCCAAAGTACAAGAGGGGAATGCAAAATTCACATATGAAATTAAACAGCTGAAAGGTATGATTTAACAATGCTCAAAACTCAATAAGCCAAAGATAAACAGCAAATTAGATGACTCAATGTCAGGAGGAAAAAACATCTTCCATCGATCCCATCGTCAAAAATTAATCTGCCTGAGAATGCCCTCTGCTCCAATCCCCGAGCTGATGAAGAGTGCAGGAATAGAGTAAAACCTGTGTACAAGCGCTTCACCTTCAGGCTAGACCCTGATTACAATCTCCTGTGAGACATTTCAGCATGAAGCGCCTCTCATGTTGGGACTGCAAAATTAAATTGCGATCAATACTTTACAAAAATAATTGGGGAAAAATGTTCAGAAGTCGGAGCTGCACTGTGTGGCCACAAACATATGAAAGTTATTTTTTTTCCCCTACCTTTCTGGGGGTTATTCTTCAGGATAGATCAGTTCAAAGGTGTCTCTTGACAATAGTGTTCGTGGAATGGTTTCGCTCACCTTGTTAGGGAATTTTAAAAGCAGAGGAGCGTTTACAGCCTACCAAGAGTGGTGTCTTATTGCTGTAGTCTCCGTTTCCTTCCTTTGGAGTGCTAATCTCAGCCCATACATTCTTCTTCTCTCTGCTCGCTTTGATGTTAATTTGAATTTCTGGGCAAATTAATCCTCGTCAGTAAGCAGAAAAGACAGAAAGCGTTATAGTCTAGCAAAATGAAGGAAAACCACACGTACACAAACACAAAAGATCTGGTAGATTGTTGAAAACGTTGCCTAAGATTTGATTCTGAATTTCTCAATACATGTAAATGCTGAACTCTGTAGTCAAATTTAGGGTAAAATGTATTGAGTCAAACTCTTTACTGCCTTAAGCAATGCTTAGTCCTCAGCTTTTTCCTTCTTGTCTGCCTCTGAATAAGTTCTTATTGGGGGCAGAGATTTACTTTTTAATCCATAAAATGAGGAGGAAGTGAAAAATGTAAATGTCTACCTGAAATTCTTGCTTTTTCAATAGGTGGGCATGCTTGGTTTTGTTGCATAGAGATTTCAAAATATTGTACTCTTGTAATTGCATTTTGGGAATCTGCGTAGGTCTTTCTGGGGTTTCCTTTGTGGTGTGGCTATTCTGACAGGACGGCCTCCTGCTTTCCCTCATATGAATCATTTGCTATAACCTCAGTCCCCTGTACAGGGAAAATAAAACACCTGCATTAAGAATACATCGTCACAAGCTTATTGAAGTAGGTGGCACCTGACTAGCTAAAGGGGAGTGCCCCAAACTGAATAATCAATGGCTTCCTGTCATCCTGGGGAGGGGGTGTATTGAGGGGTGTTCTATAGGGAGTAACAACTGGGTGATGCAATTGAAAGTATGCTTATTACGTGTGAAAATGACACCACCTTAGGCCGGATTGCAAACACCTGAGAAGACCTGACTAACATTTAAAGTGACCTTCACCAAGTAAATGATGGCATCTTCGGGAACAGGGGGCAATGGAGAAGTTTTATTGGGCACCCCGAATAAAATAGACAACCCCCCCCCAAAAAAGAGAAGAATAAAATAGACAACTTATGCCTTATGATTTAATGACGATAAATTTCAAATTCCAAATTGGTTTCCTTCCACCACTCTAAATGCTCTTGAATAACCTTTTCACACTGCTATTTGGATTAGAAGAGAAAACGCAGAGTTATTTTAGGATTCACAGGAGATGAACTTAATGGAGATAGAGAAGAGAAGGATGGGGAGAGAAGAGGGAGACAGGAATACTCCTCAGGAATAACTGTGACCTGACCTCCCTGCTGTACTTTACCGTACCGCCTTCTCTCACGTGTCCCCTTTTCTGATCACTCTGAAACATGCATCACAGTAAGAACCGCCTAACAACACTACCTCAACTTTCCACGTCTTAATTCAGACATCTGCTTTCCTCAACACCATAATTAGGCCTTCTGACTGTTATACTTACTATAGCATTCATGATATTAAAATTAATTTTCCCTTCTTGATTAGATTGTGATATTTTTGATAACATAGTCTGCCTTTTATTCATGTTTGCACACTCAGACCTCTTCCTGACATAAACAAACCAGTTTCTCTTTACAACATTCTTTCACTGGTTTTTCAACTTTTAACTTGCCATGTTTTATACAGGACTTAACGATTAGAAGTCTGGTGTCTTCATCTCTAAAGTGAAGGGGTTGTACTAAATTCACTGTCTCTTTGGAGCCTAAAATTTCAGGGAATAAAGATGATTTACTAAAAAGCCAATCACAAGGCCTGCCCCTGGCACAATTTCTAAGCAGCATGCAATGTGACTCTTATTATTATTGTTTTTGTTTTTTGTTTACTAAGTGGCACCACCTGGCTCTTGGCCCTTGAAATGGTTTCTCACCAGAGGCAACATGGGTGGGGTTGTACCACATGAAACTTTGCATGGTCCATGATAATATATGCAAACGATTTCAAGTAGGTCAAATTAATATCTGGTTCTTTCAAAAATGATGCCAGGGCTTAATCATAGAACTTGAATAAGACCAATCTCAGTCCCTTTCTAGAAATGGATAGTGAACCAAACCAAGAACCAGGCAGTTAGTAGTTTGTGGAAGTTGAACATGAGACTCAAGAGGTACGAAGCAAAGGGTGGGTGTGATGGGGAGGTGGGGTTATGGGAACACAGACATAGGGTAAGCTGAAGTTGTACAAAACAGTCTCTTCATCAGCAGAAAGCATAAGGCAATAAAAAGAGACACACAATATAGAGAAAGACTAAGTGAGCCGTGAAAGGAGAAGAGGTCATCTACTTGGAGAGCAAGTGGACGTGTTGAAGTTCTATAATGCATATCCATGAGTGCCGGGGACCATAGTCCCTCTGCCGCCTTGGATGCACTGCCAGATCAAGTGATGCCCAACTGTGTTGTGGGTTTTATACTTTTCTCATACTTAATTCCTAATTTGGTGGTCCTAGACATGGTAACTATCACTGTCAGCCAGGAAACAAAACAAATACTAAAGCAAAACACTAAAGAAGGCTGTTGAGTCTCCAGAATAACCTTGGTTACAGGTCAAAAAATGTCAATTATATTCCAGGCTTTTGGTGCATAATATTTACATCCTTCAAGGCAATTATGAGAGTTATTACTAGTCTCACTTGACAGATGAGAAAACGGGGACTCAAATGATGGAAGGTCTTGTCCAAGGGCACACATCTAAGGGATGAGGCTAAAAGCAGCTCTATTGGTCCTAGAGTTTGAGTTCTTCCGTTACAGCATGCTGTCACCTTGATCCCTGGTAGACAAAGTGACATTAGAAATAGAAAAGTTCACTTTGAGTCACTTTGTTTAAATCATATACAACTTACTTATGCAACTAGAAGCTTATGAAAGAATTCCCAGTTTAGCTTTGGTTCTGGAATTATAACCATAGCTATTCTGATCCATGTATTCCCTAACAAATTGAATATTTGTGATAACCCTAGGCCTCCAAATAGGAAATACACATCCTGTCATCCTGAATGTCTATTGGCTCTGGACAAACACAGAGCCTAAACCACTTAATTTTGTTTTAAAGATCAGAGCCATTTGTGAGCCCCATGAGAATGCCACCATCTGACCAAACAAAAACAGTTAGTGTTCTTGGATATGAAACACTTAAGCTAATTAGATAATGGCCAGAGTATACTTTCAAAAACTCTGTTATAGTCATTTAGCAGATACTGATTGAGTTTTCTGTATATTTCAGACAGTCTCCTCATTGCTAAGGATATAGCAAGCACCACAGATGAGCTCTGCTCCTTATGGAATATATATAATGAGGAAACCAATGTTTTAAAAAGAAAAAGAACCAATAAATGCATTGATATTGGATAGTATTAGCTATAGTAAATAAACAAATTTCAAAAATGAATGAAATAGAATTGAGTAGAGATAGCGGAACTATATTGTATAGGATTGTCACAGAAGCCTCTCTCATTATTTTCAGTTGAGGCCTGAATTTTAAGCAGGAATAACCCATGTAAATACCGGGAAAAAGTTTTCAGGAAAAAGGAATAATGAGTGGAAAGGCTTCAAGGCAGAGTCGACCTTGACATGTTAGCAGAACAGAAAAAAGGTAAATGTAGCTCAGGTGATGTAAGTGAAAGGCAGCGTCAAAGAAGAGGTAGCAGGTGCATAAGATGGAAACTCATAGGCCATGTAAGTTTGGATTTTACTCAAAGGGCAAAGGTGTAAATGTTTTTTAAAAATTAAGCATGGCAACGACCTGAAGCATGGATGCTGCTTGGTCTCCATGGGAAGACTGAGTTTATTTACACTTTTCTATCTTGACAGTTTCCATGTGGCATTCATTGGTTTGGTGAATGTATCCATAACTCATGTCTGATCCTCAAGCTTAAAGGACAAAATTTGATTTTTTCCACTACATCAAACAAAAATGCACCTCTGAAGGATGAGTAGACATTAATCAAGGACTGAGGGAATCTATGTACAAAACCAGAATACTCATACACTAACCTCCAATAAGAAATTATCAAAGGTTAAAAAAAAACCAGTGTTCATTTCCTGCAACTCCTGGAATTTATCCCTTTGCTAATGAAGCTGGAATAGTGGAATACCGTTGGCTAAAACTCTATTCCCCACGGATAGTGCTCACATCAGTACAAGACGATTTTGCCTACAACACTCTCCATGGCCAATGTCCCTTGATTAGCTTACCTGTTGTCTTGGTTTACTTTGCACTGCAAGATGAAACATCACAGACTGGGTAATTTATAAACAATAGAAGTTTATTTGGCTCAGGGGCTGACAAGTCCAGGATTGAGAGGCCACATCTGGTGAGGGTCTTCTTGCTATGTCATAATATAGCAGAAGACATAGCACAGTGAGAGACAGGGAGTGAGCAAGAGAGGGGCCAAATTTGCTTTTATGACAAACCCACTCCCTTTGATAACAACATTAATCAATCTCAAAGGCAGAGCCCTCATGACCTGATCACCTATTAAATTGTTCCACCATTCAACACTGTTTCATTGAGATTTAGGTTACCAGTGCATGGATTTGGGGGGATACATTGAAATCATATTTCCTGCCTTCAAAGGGAAATAGTCTTTCATTGGATTTCATATACTCAATCCCATCCTCGTGAACTGTGCTGGCTTGGGAGCCATTCTGCTTTCTTCCAACCTCTGCATATCTCTTCTCAGGTTACATATGATCTTTAAGTGCAACTCCATTTTCATCCAGGTCTAGATGTTTGGAAGTTGATCTCACCATAGCCACCAAAATTTAATAGCAACTGGAATAAGGAAAATGTAGAGCTGAATTAAATAATCTACTAAATGAGTCTTAACATTCTTGACCTTTAAAGACTTGATTCCTGATGGGAAATTGAGCCATCTTTGGAAGTATTTGACAGATTGACTTCTTTTCCTCCTCTGGAATTTGTTGTTATCAGACTTTGTCTTAGCACGGCTTCAACTATTTTATTATGTTGATTAGAGTCAATAGGCAGGCCCACTCCAGACTCACGAACACATATTAGCCCAAGGAGTCCATTTCCAATGTTCATCCTTTCTTTAAAGAAGCAATATCTTCCCTCTAATCTTTTAGCACCTGGACCCTCCCCTTGATGCCTATTGTCACATTGTGTTCCAGATTTATTCAGACCTCAAACTTCGTGATGTGGACTCAGAATTTCAATATGGGATCCACCTTATAAATAGTAGAATTTATACCTCAAACTTTCTTTTCCTTTTTCTTTATTTTCTTGTGAGACAAAGTCTCACTTTGTCACCCTTGGTAGCAACCTCATACTCTTGGGCTCAAGCGATTCTCTTGTCTCAGCCTCCCAGGTAACTGGGACTACAGACACTCACCACAACGCCCAGCTATTATTTTTAGAGATGGGTCTCACTCTTGCTCATGCTGGTTTCAAACCTATGACCTCAGGCAATCCACCCACCTCAGCCCCCCAGAGTACTGGGATTACAGGCCTGAGACACCATGCTCAGCCACTATATCCCAAATTTTCAGATGCAGAACTGAGATCAAAAGATAAGAAACTTGTGGGTGGTGCCTGTGGCTCAAAGGAGTAGGGTGCCAGCCCCATATACTGGACGTGGTGGGTTCAAACGCAGCCTCAGCCAAAAACTGCAAAAAAAAAAAAAAGGTTAAGCAACTTGCCCAATTTTGAGACCCAGTTTGTGGCAGAGACAAAACTAATATCCACATCTCCTGGTTCCGGTTGAATAACCTTTCAATTAAATCTCGCCAACATCAGCTATTATTTCATGGCCTTGCCATGGGACTGCATAATCAATGTATTTGACATAATCGACTTATTTGGGTTCGGATTGTGTGGATGATAATAACCTGTATGTTACTTCCCTTAGATAACTCAAGGAAATGATTAACTCAGGAAACATGGTGGTTTCAAGGGACAACAGATTGAGACACGATGTCCCAGACATTCCAGACTC
This sequence comes from Galagoides demidoff, assembly GCA_963574575.1. Lineage (NCBI taxonomy): Eukaryota > Metazoa > Chordata > Mammalia > Primates > Galagidae > Galagoides > Galagoides demidoff. The sequence goes on along the minus strand of CAUYQV010104307.1, from coordinate 8,403 downwards.
TTCTATGTGAAATGCTCTGCCCTAGAGTTCATTGTAAAGAGGCAGCCCGAGGCAGCCCAATGCAGACCTCATATACCGGCCCTCATAAACTGAGTCAGCATCAGTATGCATCCCATGGCTGGTTAGGAACTAATGTTAAGGCCTAACATTAAAAAAGGAGCAAATAAAAATATCTTTTTTGGGAATTTATAATGGAAAATGTGGAAAGAACCGGAGTAAGAGTAACAGCTAATATGGAAAACAAATTATGAGAAAATTCCACAGAGTTCTTGAAAAGCTGAGATTATGAGGGAGCAGAAGCTGAGGATGATGAGTAAGTGAAAACTATAATTAGTAGCCAGAGGATTAAGTTATATGTACATTTATATGTATGTATGTCTTTATATGAGTACATACACATGAAAGAACAATATTGACATGTCAACTAGATTATTTGATAATGATATAAAGAAAATATCAGCATTGTAATCTTTGTTCACTGGGAGAAAGAAATCAGTCACAAACACTTGCTTTGCGTTCCTAGAGATAGGAGCAGAATATCCAGTTAGGAAACTCTATTTCTCTAAGTCCCAGCTATCGGGCCAAGTAGCCAAATGGCTATTCTTTGAATCTCATGAGATACTCTTTTCTTATTCTCAAGCATATTATTTTAATATAGCATTATATAAATAATGCAGATTACTTTCTACTTATTTCTATAAGTACAGTCCAACAAAAACATAGAGATGATCTATCAGTGATATATGCAAATTGCCTTCACTGGTGAGAGATCCTTTTATTTATGTAATAGATTAGCCTTTTGAGAAAATCCACTGATGCTGGGCCTGGCGTCTGTTTATCTCAACCTGTATCAAGAGATCTGACTTGACGAGATTTTATGTTTTTGTCTTGTGAGGCCTGTATAAGGATTTCATGTTCTCAGGTGCTTATTTCCAGGGATGTAGAAAAATCATTGTGGAATGAAAAAATAATTGGAAATCATCAACATTTCGCAGTTTGAAGTTGCTTTTACAGTATTTTGTTGGTAATAGGTGAATGAAAAACTCAACGGGAGCAAATATCATTAGTACCAAATGAGAACATCACTGTATTTTATAACTCAGCAACATGTCAGAATCATAATTATCTAAAAGCTTTATAATCCAATCAATGGGTATTTCTATTTTGGAAAAAAATGCCTATTGTTCTCCAGAGATGAGATCATCCCATAAAAACTATGCTGATTGGAATTTCTTACCACTGCCCAGTACAAACCTATTGCTAACTGTCCCTGCCACCCATACTCCCATACTTCCCCATAGGAATGTGTGTTTGTCCGTGCCTACCTTCTGGTGGCAAAGGGTAAATGCAGTTAAAGGAAAAAAAAACACTAGCCGCCTAAAATTGCAACCATTATTTTTGTCACATGCTGAGAAAATTGTAGATCATTCTGTCTTTTTCTAAAAAATAAACTGTGACCTGAAACTCAAGAAAATTCTTGAAATCCAAGTAGCTTTAATTGTTTCTAAATAAAAATTCAGACTGACGCAAACACTGAATGGCTCCTGGGCAATGTATCATGGTAGGTTAAATACATTTTGCCCTGCAGGCTGCAGTTCACAGAGTACAGATAACAAGAGGAATGAAATTGGTGATCTCAGCTAGTCCAGAGTGGATATTAGCATATATCACCAAACTGTCTCCAAACGTGACCCTATTTGACTAACAGTGTCTATGTCCTCGGGAAATTGTTGCTAGTGAGAGAAAAAGGGGAAAAAGGAAAGAAGGAAGGGTCTGGTGGTGATGCAAAGGGTCATGAATAAGACTAAAAAGTGAAGACCATTTTCCTCATCCATTCTTTTCATTCTCTTAATTTTTTAAGAAAAAAGAAGAAATAGCCCCTCTTAGCCTAATGGGAGCATAAGGAGCAATGTCCTCTAGGAGCACAGAGACATTGCCATTTTTCTCTTTAGAGTTTTTAATATTTTGTTACTGAACACACACAAAAATCATGTCAGATTGCCAATATGATTTTTTAAAATATCAGCATTTAAAAAAAAAATCAGCACTCACCAATTATTGCCAAATTTATTTAGTTCTTTGAAAGTAAAAACAGGCTCGGCGCCTGTGGCTCAATCAGCTAAGGCGCCAGCCACGTACACCTAAGATGGCGGGTTCGAATCCCCAGTCTGGGCCCGCCAAACAACAATGATGTCTGCAACCAAAAAATGGCCAGGCGTTGCGGCAGATGTCTGTGGTCCCAGCTACTTGGGAGGCTGAGGCAGGAGACTCGCTTGAGCCCAGGAGTTGGAGGTTGCTATGAGCTGTAATGCCATGGCACTTTACCCAGGGGGATAGCTTGAGGCTCCATCTCAAAAAAACAAAACAAAACAAAACAAAAAGTAAGTAAAAACAAACAAACAAAAAGAATAAAAGAAAAATCAACATAGGTATTGAAGAGGAGACTAGATGGAGAAAGTTCTCATCCTTCAGGAGCTAAACTACATCTCTGTTTCTGTACTGTTAAGTATGGTAAAAAAGGCCAAAGTCATGGGCATTAGCCTCATAGGGGCCAGTTAGCCGGACTCAAATTCAAGGCCATGGAATCTATATCTAACTTTGCTGCTGGCAGTTAATTATATCAATGACTACCAAGAAGAGTAAAAAAAGTATCTTCTCAGTGTCTGTTTTAACACTGCCTAAACTTTCAGCATGGCTGTGATAATTGTCAAAAATAAAAAAAAAAAAAAAAAAAAATGGAAGCAATGTTAAAATTGTATCAACTTTGAAAATAAACTTATATCCACGAGCTGCTATACAAACATGACATTTGTAAAATACAGCTGTCTCTTTTGTAGATAGAATTTCAGTATTTATCTATTTAAAGCTCAGACCACATCGTCTACTTCTTTTCTTATAGCTCACACAATGATGTTTCTCATTGGGTATTCTCCCTTACAAAAGAGCTTATAAATATCACATTAAATAATCGTGAGAGTTTGAAAAAAGTCATAACCACTGATTTTGCTTCTCTTTTCTAAATTGTCTCTTCGCCAAATATCAGTCATTACCTTGTTTTGACTGAGTCATTTTTAGAGCCAGGAGGAAGTACCCCAAACTTTCTTTATTTTCAGCTCTAGTATAATTTTCCTTATTTTTGTGTAATAAGACATAAAATGTTTTTACGACGTTATAGAAAAACTACAGTTTCAGGCTTAAGCAAAATTATCATTAAAATAGGACATACGAAATTTATGCTGTTCATGGGGAAATGTTTAATATAAGTTTCAAAGACACAAATTCAAAATGGAAAAACAAGTTTTGCATACTGATAAGGTGATGGGTGGCGATACCAACTGTTGAATCAGCTGAAATAAAGATAAACATGACTCAATATTGCAATGTGTTAAAACACAGCTTTCTGTTTCATCTCTAACTATTTTTGTACAAATTTAAAAACAGTTTGCTAATTACTATTTAGCAAATGCTGTCTTCACAATAGAGACTGAAGGAAGGAAAATGTACCTTTTCCCTCCCTTCCTTCCCTTTTTCCTTCCTTCCTTTCTTCATCCTTCCCTCTGTCCTCCCTTCAATATTTAAGTGAAGTTAGATCTCTTGTACATTCAGACTAAAGCAGGGAATCCAGGAAGACTCAGCAGAGCCCACTGCAAACCCGCAGAGCTTTTCAACTGCTCTGAAAGGCAGCAAGAAGCCAGGAGTATCCCTAAGGAGCATCTGAACAAAATAATAACTAACGTTTATTAAGAACTTACCATATGCCAACACCATTCTACCCCCTTTACATACAATATGCAATTTATTTATTTATTTATTTATTTATTTATTTATTTATTATTTCTCTTTTTGAGACAGAGATTCACTATGTTATTCTCAATAGAGTGCTGTGGTGTCACAGCTCATAGCAACCTCAAACTCTTGGGCTTGAGCAATTCCTTTGCTTCAGCCTCCCAAGTAGCTGGGACTACAGGCGCCTGCCACAATGCCTGGCTATTTTTTTGTTGTGGTTGTCATTGTTGCTTGGATTCAAATCTACCAGCCCTGTGTATGTGGCTGGCACCCCAGCCACTCTGCTACAGGCACTGAGCCAGAATATGTGATTTAATTCTCATAGAACTTCACCATATATAGGTGAGGAAGTTGAACTTCTTGAAATTAATCCCTACTCTGTCATAACTATTATCTGTCAAAACAGATAATACAGTCTCTTTGTGACAAGGTTTGTGCATAAAGCTCTGAATATATATGTGTATCCAAATTGAGCACCCTATGGAGAAACTATATGGTCCAGAGAAGTGACTTGTAGTCTTGTTCTCTTCAATATTATTTCGGGCACCAGAGACAAAAATAGTCAAGACCGTTGCCTGTAGGTGACTACATGCTCCTATAAACAGATGAGTAATGCGATCACACTCAGACACGGATGCACATACTTCAGAATCAGTACAAAGGTCCACCATCTGTCCAGTTTGTCCACTCTGGACTTATGAATCTTCATTATGGCTGTTGGATGGGGTCCTCCCAGCATATATGTCTATCTCAAACAATACCAAAAGGATCTCCTTCACCCCTTGTTGTGAAGGACTAAAGCTATCCAGTGGCGTGAACTATAAACTTTTCTAAACTCCTCTTGTGGCTGAATGTCTATGACTATGCCCTGGTTTATTTTTCATTTCCATGAAATCCAAGATAGATGATAATGTTTCAAGGGTGGTAATAGGAAGAGAGATGTACAAAATGTAGAGGAGAAGAAAAAATAAATACAGCAAGGTTAAAGAAATATGTAATCCATGGGCATCCCATTGCTTATATATTCATTGCACTTCTTACTTCCGCATGGGTATGGGAAGCAGGGTCGTAACAATTAACAATATCATATTTCATTATTAACACTATCTTAAAGCATTTTAAACACTAGTAATATTGTTTTCTTTATTTTAAATAATCATGCTAAAGGGTTAATCTACACTTCCTGTGAAAGGAACCATGATGTTTAGCCAAATGGCTTTTTTTTTTTAAAGCAGACAACAAGAAATAGCTTCAATAATTCATATTAATTCAAGTCCTATAGTTAATGAGGCAAATGGAGTGCTCTCAGAGGGGATAAAAGCACATCGCGGCAGCATCAAGAATCTTCAAACCACTGCTGGCAAAGGATATTGTAAGTCCAAAATACCCCCTAACCACCTACTATTCATACTTTACACTTGGGGTAAGCGTAATCTCATTCTAATTTTGCAGATGGTAAGCTCAAACAGTGCCTATACTACTATAACACAAACAAGCGACTACTTACAGTCTTCTTTGTTGTTATGTTATTAACCGTCATGACTTCATCCAAGTAATCTGAAATTTTCACTATATTAATCATTATATATTGATTTGGCCCAGAAATAGTGAGTTCGTGACCATCTCTACCTACCCCAATAATCAAACTATTGGCAAGCTAAAGATATATCAAAGTTGAAAATCAAACCATGGATTGGGTTAACAAATGGAATGATAAATAGTCTGAATCATCTATTAGAAAGCTGATTGATTTGTCACAGGTGAATTTGGTAAAGTGTAAATACATGTTCATTTTACTAACATGTATTAGTAACAGCTATGTGGTAAATGCACTGTGCCAGGCACTAGTTTGGATAAAGAATAAGACTTCCCCTTTGAGTTCTCAAATGCTCTTGGCTAAAAAACAAAACAAAACATTGCTATTCACTTTGATTTCACGTAACATTGCAACCTACTCTACTCGCTAGCACAGTACTCTGAAAAGTGGCTGAGGCAGAGAAGAGGAATTTGACTTCCTAAGAGGGAAATCTTTCTGAGCTGAGCTTCAATAAATAAGAAAGAACGTGAAATAACTCTATATCCATTCATTCATTTACCACTGAATCTGTATTAACGAGGGAGTGCTGTGTAGGCTTTGGGGATTATAATAACAATTGTGGCATGGTGCCTGCCCTCAGGTTGCTTGTAGTCCGGTAGGGACAAAACTCCAAATATGTAAAGGGCTCCCTTCTGCCACCCTCCACAAAGTAACACTCAAAACACACTTACAGGGGTGGCACCTGTGGCTCAAAGGGGTTGGGCACTGGCCCCATATGCCAGAGGTGGTGGGTTCAAACCCAGCCCCGGCCAAAAACTGCAAAAAAAAAAAAAAAAAAAACACACTTACATATGAAAAATCATGATGAATTCAATGAAAGGCAAATAATTGGATGTGGCTAAAGCTCAGGCACATGGGGGCATGAATATCTAATCCCTTCCTCCTCTCTTCCGGCTCATTCCTCCATATTTCCCATGGCTTCATTCCGTTGCTGATTATTTTTTATGTCTGAGTCAGTGGGACAGGATCCTAACTGGATTTTTTACTTTCACTTTCGCTAACTTTCAAACTAACAAATACTGTACAAATCTTCATTATTTGGGGGTACACTCTTCAGCAAGACACTCAGAGCATTTATGAACTTGCTCTACTCAGTGACCTTCACCCCACAACAAGCGCACCCCCATTTCTTGTACCTCATGACTTCTTTCTACAAAACACAACGGCCCAATGCTACCTTCTTTCTCAAATCTCCAATTTTCATACACTCTGCCTCCTGGATCTAGAATGCCATTATCTCCTTCTTTGTCTAGAGAATCCCTCCTCATCTTTGAGGACTTTGTCCTTTAGGAAGCCTCCTCTACTGTCTCAGCCTGTGACATGTCCCTCCGAGGTATGCCCACAACTCCATGTGGTTATATCTGCACTAGCAAAGCTCCAGCTGTGTTATTTTCACAATTCTGTTGTCTGTGTCCTTCACTGGACTTGGAGACTGCATTTTTTGTTTCAGCAATATCAACCTCATATACACTGTCTGAAAAAATAGCAACTGTTCAAAACACACTAGCTTAATGAATTTATTCTAGTGTTCAATTGTGGTATTTTTGACGACATGCTAAAATTTTATCCCGTATACAAGTGGTTATCAAAGAAAAGGTGGCCTTTTTTCTTAAATGGTAGGATAGTAAATATTTTAAGCTTAGTCTTTGTTGTAATTATTTGGATCTGCTATGGTAGCATAAAAGTGGCCAGAGGTACCATGAAAATGAATGGCCATGGCCCATGGCCAATGACATTTTATTTACAAAAATAGATGGCCAGCTTTCAGGCTTGTAGTTTGATGGGGTTTGCTCTATATCACAGGTCCCAAGCTCACATCTCACCGGTTAGAACTCTTCCCCCAAATAGGTTTTTTGTTTGTAGAATGACAATTCTCTATGTGTCTCTAATGTTTCTGCACATCATGTGAACAGGCATATTGATAGTTGTTTCACATTATTCATGCTACCTTTACAATTATATTTATATAGTGAACAGACTTGGAAGATGGGTATAGTGTCTCCCTCCCAAACTGAGCAGGACAGATAAGTTTATTGCCTATTAGAAGAGATTCAGGTCCCCAAACGTGTAACACAACCCACTATGTGTATATCTATTATCTCCTGGTCCTTTTCATGTCTCTGTGTAGGAACTGAGCTCAGGGGATGAGGGCACAAAGTGACAGTGGCACCCTATTCATGGGCTACTGTTATTACCATGAGTAATAAAATCCTTTCTCTCTCACATTTTCTGCCAATGCCCATGAAACTACAGCAAACTAAGTTGCTAGGATAAAATGAAACAGCCTTCATAATTCCTGGAAGTTTTTCCTGCATCACACTTTAAATAATTGCATCAAATTATTTTAAATTGAGATATTTTAAAAAATTCAATTTGCCTTCTCTTGAATAACCAAAGTATTTGGCAGCATGAGTCATTTCCACATGGCAACAAGTGGCAAGAACTGAGTGGCAGCTGTCTCTATGATTCCCGTACCTCTGGGCTAGTTCCTGCCCAGTCCCTGTTTCACTGATTGATATTCTTTGTCTGGCTTCTATGGAATTTCACTTTGTGACCCTGCTTGAGGTAATAAAATGTCACCAAATTTAAGCATGGAATTAGGTTAGATCTGTGTTTTAGAAAGATTGCACTTAGAGTTGTTGGCAATATGTAGATGAATTATAGTGAAGGAATTCTAGAATGAAATGTTAGAGCATGAAAAAACATGTGAAGATACATTATAAAGTCCCAAATCTGCAGATGCTGGTATAGATGTGGAGAGAAGGGAACACTTTTATACTGCTGGTAAGATTGCAAATTAATACAACCTTTATGGAAAGAAGTATGGAGAATTCTTAAAGAACTAAAAATCAGCCTTCCATCTGATCCCGCAATTCCATTACTAGATGTCTACTCAGAAAAACAAAAATCATTTTACCACAAAGACATCTGCACTGGAATATTTACTGCAGATCAATTCATAATTGCCCAATCATGGAAGCAACCCAAATGCCTATCAACCCATGAATGGATTAACAAAA
>CAUYQV010104306.1:0-20355 GCA_963574575.1 Galagoides demidoff | reverse complement strand
TGATTTGTCATTTCATTGCCACAGGTGTCTCATCCCAGAAAAGAGAAAATAGTCTCTTTACATTTCTACAGAGATAATTGGTGTATTCTTGTCAGTTAAGGTCCACTCATTATTATAAAAATAAAGATTAAATGGAATAATTTAGAACAGCAACTTAAAGACGAGAATCACTGGCTTATAAAGACAAACTTAAAGGGCAAATTTTCTAAGTTGTCCTACAAAACTCTATGTAGTGTAGGTTATTAATAGGAAAGATTTAGAAGATGATACTGGCTTTAAAAGCAACTTAGATATTTTGCCATGGCCCAGAAAAGAATAAAAATTATAGTCAATTCTCATTGTAATTGGAGAAGTATAGTAAACTGGAATAGAAATCCATATTTAAAATGAGTGACTATTCTAATGATGACAAGTTATTGTCCATCTATGCAGGAAGGTAGTCAATATAATCAACTGTTGAGCAGGTAGCCAGTTGCCTCCCCTAGGAAACTTTATATCCGAAATTCATCATTAGCTTCTTTAGTACAGGTAACGTAGGAATTCATAACTTTTCATTTTAAAATCCAGACCATTAACTTATTTCTACTTTAAATATAATTACCAAATTCAGTAGTATGGCATATATATATAGTGCTATACTTAATTATTAGACCAGATTTAGGAATTTCTGCTGTGAGCACTCTCACCCATACAGAAGCTTCAGGGCTTTCTTTAATGTTTAAATCACTTTTTTTCTGACATATTTATGAAAGGATTTTTTTTTTAAGGAATAGGGAGTAACAAAGGCCTTTATATAAAGATCCATGAGTATAATCATTTGTGAGTGTATTAATAAATTGGTTTTGTTTGAGTTTTGACACAGAATGTTATTTAAGAGATACATATACACTAAACTTGAAGCTAAAATAAATACTTTTTATATAGCTTTTTTTTTTTTAGCTCAGTTTTGTCTTGAACATTAATCATAATTAAATGTGAAAATAAATTTGAAACTAAGGTTAGCTGAAGATGGTAAATTTCATCTCTGATTCACAATTCCACGCTCATCAAATATGTCTATTGTTTTAAAACAATACAAATACTAGAATTCTGAATTTGTACACCAGATATATAAAATAGGATACCTGCTGGGTGATAATTCACTATGAATATCTCACATGTTGTGTGTGTCTAAGTCCACTGAGCAAAGGCATTTGTGGCAAAAAAAGGATGTTTTATGAAGAGACATTCCAGGATAATGAGGAGAACATTGCCCTCCTCACAGATGTTTCAGGTTAATACAGACAAAGGATAAAGACCTGTTCTTTCCTTTTAGGTAGATTTATTTACATTCTGTAGTAAACAGAAAGTGTGTGTCTCTCTCTCCAAAATGGAGGATGAACAGATAACCAGCAGTCTTATCTAAGGTCAGAGGTCAGAGTTTCAAAATTGTGTGGTTCCTCTCCTGTTATGTAGCTATTACATGTACTGGTGACATCTAGCCCTCATGATAATATCCTGTGGGTACTGAGTACAAGGAAGGACAAGATTCACAGGCTCTGATACAGAAATAATTCTTTCATATAGATTATAAATAAGAGGTTCATAGTAAGTGTTAATAAACACATACAGGTTATCCATAAAGTTCATGTGCAAGTTATGAAGTCATAAAAATTCTAGAATAGAACATAAGAAAAAGTCTTCTAGAAATCCACCCAGGCAAAAAATTTATGCTAAGATGCTGAAAGCAAATAGAGCAACAAAAATAAATGAATAGATCTTAATTAAATTGAACAGCTTCTATACAGCAAAGGAAATCATGAATAGAGTAAATCCACCCATTACAAAGTGTAGTTTGATAATTCTTGGTAATGGTATACATCGGTGTAGACACCACCAATATCAAGATATGAAACATTTTCAGTACCTCTCTGGCTACTGAATCAGTTTATTCCACTGCCCCGTAGCACACGAAAATCCCTCATCTACTCTTTCATTATGGATTTATCTTTCTGGATTTCATACAAATTCAATTTTGCTTTTTTTAAATTTCTAGATATAAAAAATTATTTCTCTTTTTCTGAGTTTGAGAATAATGTGAGTGTCTTTCCTGGCATCAGTGTTTTGGATCTCCTACCTAGAAAGCCATCGTGTTTATACTTAGGTACTCTGTTACTTAATACTTGATCAATTGCTCTTGGTCCATTCTCAAAGTCATAATAATAGAAACAGTATTCTGCAGTTTATCTTTTCTAAGTTTTCAGTCTCATGGCAGTCTGCTTTGTTCACAGTAGTGTTTTTCTGGGAGGTGCTTTTTGTTATATATCTATATTTTATTGTTGCTTTTTCACAAGACAAATGACCAGATAAGAGTTGATTTAATTATATTAAAAATCAGAAGTTTCTATTTCTTTTATCATTTTTGAATTCTCACTAGTTTACTCAAATCACAGCTTTTGATGGATCTAGTTACTTGCACAATAGAACAAATTGATTTATGTTTTCATTGATGTATTAACTTTCTCATGTGATTGAGTGGATCCCATTGCTAGTCTACAAAACTAATACAATGACTGGTAGGTATTGATCATCTAAAGCATAGGAGTTTTCCTCCCTGTATTTTATCCTGAGGTTAAAGTAAGAATTAAGTTTGTTAAGTTTATATTCTCTTAACATACATTTCACCTAATTTTTTGCTCCATTTTTGAGATGCTATCTTCTTAATGCTTATTTTCCAAAGTGGTACAAATGAAGAAAATTGTTAAAAATGATATATATTTCATATTAGTTTGGATAAGGAAAAAGAATACGAATATAACATTTTACAACCAATTGCTTGCTTTGAATTGTATGTCACTATATCCAAGAAATATCCAGTATTTAGGGCTAGTGTGTATGGGTTTATTTTCTAAATTGTATGTCACCCAAATTAATTCTAATGAAGTTATTAAATGTATTTAATCATTTTCATAACTGTTTGATTTTATAATGACAGGAATTACAAACTGTGATAATCCAAACTATAATAAATATAAATTAAATGTCAGCTGAAGCATAAATAGTAATAATAAGGCATGTAATTCTCAAGCACATCAATGTATAATTGTTTCTATAGTCATTGTAACAGCTATCATGAAAATAGGGAAAGTATTTGTGATGATTTTAGAGTTAACCATATGATTTAATATATTCCTATTATTTATTTTTGACATTTTTCTTAAAAGTATTGGCTTATTCAAACTAGCAAAGTCATAATTATGTTAACATTTTAATATTTTCTAATCATATTTATTCAATATTCTGAAAGACAAACCATAAATCAGTATTTTTTGATTTAATTGTACATTACTTTATCCTGTATTATTTTCTAATTATAAACTATTTTAGAGGATTGCTAGGAAAAAAGGAAGAATACACAAATAGAGGCTATGTCACTACTGTATCAGAGTAATTTTGTTGTCAATAGAATTGTAAAATAGGTATTTTCTAAGCAGAGGAAAGATCATTTTAGGATTTCTTCTTAATAAGCTTATGCTTAAAGAGACTGCCTATATTAATCATAATTGGAACAATTAGAAAGCATGCTTTAATCTTCTATGACCTTGCCTGTGAGTGACAATGTCGTGCCAAACACCATCCAGACTCCTTTCTGAGCAAAAGTTGTACAGTAATGTCTCTTGTGGCCACGATGATAAATCTACAAGACCAGCCTCATCTATTTCTATGGCAGGAATTACCAGATGTATAAGCCAAATAGATTATCTTTCAAGTTTAAAGGCAAATAATGATATAATTATCAGTTCACTGGAGAAAAAAGTAAAATTTGACTTTGATAGAGAGACATTATCTCCAGTAGGCAAACAGGTTGATCTTTATTTGCCTTCTTATTAATCAGTATTATCTGGAGATATATATACATACACATGCACACATGTATGTGTTTGTGTGTGTGTGTGTTTTTTTATATATATATATCAACAATATTAAATATGACCACATAGCAAGATTTTTTAGCAAGAATCATAAAATGAAGAATGTTATCAAAACTAATCTTTTAATAAATCACTTTATACTGACTTAGTTGTGCCAAAAACATACCATCCCCAATTCAGTTTCTTTTCATAGCTAGTTTACTAAAATTTGTTTTGGAAAATAATATTTTTTATAATTAAAGTGTATTCCATATTGATGTTATTTATAAGAATTAACACTATAAACGAATAGAAATGTATTCAGGAAAAGTTGTCACTGCATGCTGAATCAAATTTTTATCCTTTTGAAATACACTTCTGAAATATCCATGGTGTTGAACTAGAGAATAGAAGGCTTTCTGAAACTCTGAAGCCCTGTACATAGAATAACATTTTGAAATATTGTAAGCTTTTAATAAAAGGTTGTACATGTATAATATAAGCCAAATTCTCTTCTCTGAATCTCAGTACAATTCTGTGAGATATATATTGTCATGTCTATGTTTACATAATATAACAGAGCACAGCAATATTAAGAAATAGTTTGTAAGATAACTAATAATTAGTACAATTTAAAAGCAAAATTAGGTTTATCTAATAGCAAAACCAGAGCTCTACACCAGAAAACAGTAGTGAAATTTGATCTTTTTTAGAAAAATACATTGGGATGAAAGAAATTTTAAGAGATTTTCAATTTTTTATTCCTTTAAGTAGTAGAGTATATATAAAAGGGAAAATTTTCTCATTCTGTCTATTCTAGCTTTGTTTTTATTGTCTCACTTTGCATTTTCTTAAAGAATTTCTAAAGGGAGAGAGGGCCCAACCCAAACCCTGGATTTACGGTATTATTTACATTTATATCCATTACCAAACTAAATAATTTTAGTAATGTATTATATAAAATGGTGACAAGATCAACATTAAAAGCAAAATGTTAGCCACATCTTCTTGAGTATTGTATAATTTCAGGTACCTAAATATTCTAATTTAAGTCTGTTATTTTTATTCTTGCCTTTCCTAATGTTTTTCCTATTTGTTTTTCTTGATGTTTTTTAAAAGTGGTGGTAATTCCATTTATTTTCATAATGGCAAATTCCATTATAGAAGTTCATCTTCTTAGATATTCAGCAGTGTTTTCCTTTAAGCTAAAAAAAAAAAAAATGACAATTGTGACAAGCAGATTTTACATTTTATCTCTTGATTCATCTTTTTCTTCTACAGAATTTTACTGACAAGAAATTTTATAGATGCAAAGCTTTTCAATTAGGCTTTAGTCACAACTTTTACATGTATGATTAAATAATTTTCTTTACTCAAGATTTTTATAATAAGTACAGTGGCATTGAGACTTACATGAATGCTGCCCCTTAAATGCTTAGGTTCAGCAGAGAATTTTGATTATACTTATTTTACTGTAACCCAATTGAATGTTCCATTGATCAAGACTTGATTATTTACCTTGAAAGACCTGCCTTTTGTGTATATTGTTGGTGAAATTTTGCTTTAGACAATGAAAATTTGACCTTCTTTTGTCCTTAATTACAATTCAACACTGCCACATTATTATTTTTTAATTATAGTGACATTTGTGATATAATGATGTTTGCCAAATTACATTTAGCAGAATTTAATTAAGCAAAGATTTATGAATCAGGCAACAACATGAACTGGTAAAGGTTCAGAAAAGTTCACCAACCAAGTGTGTTGGCAGCATTGATTGATGGAAAAAAGTGACATACACAAACAGATTGACAGGTTACGGATCAACATTTGCCTGTTTGGACAGGTCTGAGCACTTTGCGGCCTGTAATTGTCTGCTCAGCTGCTGTGATTGGGTGATAGTCAGTAGATGCAAGAATATACCCTCAGTTTAATTCAGTTTGTTTACATATTAAGTTAGGTTACAGTTCAGTGTGTGCAGAGGCTGCTTTAGGACAAATTTAATTTTTGTTAACAGTTGATATGATTTTGAAAATATGTTGTGACAAGTAACAGTAAATTACAATAAATAAGTAATGTAACCAGTAATCTTTTGTCTGCTGCATTATTCAACATTGGACAAATTATTCATCTTTATTGTTCATAAGATAAATAATATATCATCATAGGACATTTATTTATTTAAAAGCATTATGAAGGATAAGAATGCATGGAGCTGGCCACTAGATTATTTATCTTGCAGAGTCTGTTCATTATGTTTGCTTAATGTAAAACATGTTTGAATGTGTTGAGTAAATAAGCAATTTCTTTGAATTTAAGTCTGTAAGAAATCAAAACTAATTCTTGAATTATTCCTAGTAATCTTCTCAAATTTTCTCTCTCGGTGTTTACTTGTCATTTGAGTTTGGGCTTTAAAGACAAAAAAGTGACAGAAAAATGTACAGTCCTTGCATATATCTTACCTGTAATATATTACTTTTGAATAGCTGGAATAATAGTATCTTTGATAACATATAATTAATAAAATATAAGTGTTGCATTTTTCTGTTTGAATTTTATTTCTTTCTCTAGAATGAATATACATAAATGAATATATATAATCCCTATTACCATAATTTTATTATTATTGTTATATCTCTTTATTCTAAGCAAAACACACAGGAATCATGATTTCTCTTGGTATTCTAGAATCAGAGAGTGTTTTGAGGACAAGAAAATCTACCATCCTCTTCTTAATCCCTTTATGAGTATTCCCTCATTTGTTTAACATTAGAAAAGGATATTTACTTTCATTCAGAGACACTACTTTCTCAATTTTAAAAATATGTAATTAAAAACAATTTTATATATTTAAAACGTTCAACATGATATTTTGATACACATATGCATTGTGTAATGGTTACCGCATTCAAATGAACACATCTGTCACCACTCATAATCATCCTTTGTGTGTACATGTATATATGTGTTGATGGTACCTGAAACTAAATTGCTCTCTTATCAAATGTTGAGAAAAAAATGCCATACTATTAAGTGTAGTCACCTTACTGCATATTAAATTCCCAGAACATATTCATCTTGTAACTATTTTCTTACATTGGACCTAATCAATGTAAGTTCATTGAATGGATTAGTTTTCTGATTATGTATACAAATCTTGTTGATCAAAATGATCAAAAATATTTAAGGAGACTTGACAAGGACATAGGATTTTGAGCAGAGGTGATTTTGTTGTTACTGTTCGTTACTTTTGCCAATTTTTATGGTGCTCAAGTAGATGGTTTTTATTTTCCTCTTTTCTAGAACTTTATTATCAAGATATTGGTTAGTAAATATTTCATTTTTTACAGAATTTGTCTCCTAATAAAATATTTTTTTTTTCTTGCAGACAGAGTCTCAAGAAGTCTCCCTGGGTAGAGTGCTATGGCATCACAGCTCATAGCAACCTCAAACTCTTGGGCTTAAGCGATTCTCTCGCCTCAGCCTCCCAAGTAGCTGGATCTACAGGAGACCACCACAATGCCCGGCTATTTTTCTTGGTTGTAGTTGTCATTGTTGTTTGGCAGGCCCGGGGCTGGATTTGAACCTACCAGCTCCGTGTATGTGGCTAGTGCCCTAGCTGCTTGAGCTACAGGCACTGAGCCTAATACAATAATTTTGTAATAAAAAAGTTTGTATTTGTAGAAGGCTGTTCTTAATGAAATTATTTTTAGTTTGGGTTTGATAATAAAACATATATGTTTTCTTAGACGAAAAGGATTTTTGAAAACTAACATGGCTACTTTAACTTTTTTTGTTGAAATAAATATGTTCTGATTCTTAAGTATACTTTCTTATAAAGCATTCAATTATCTAGTTCTGTTGCCCATTAAATTGAGGCATAAATAATTATACTGACTTGTACCTTTTTTAAATTATAGAAAAATAATAATTTCTTTCCATGTTTGCCATCCACAATTTTTTCACTTTAAAAAGTAGGACGTATGTATTTATTTCTAGCTAGTCTATTTAATGAAATGAACCTCTGAGGGGGTAAAACAGATTTGAACTCACAATTCTTTATATCTCTTTCCTACTAAAAGATCAAAATAGAAATGTAGAGATAAGTCTCTACATTTAACATTTTATTGGGCGAGAATTGCAATTCAATATATACATGCAGATCAGATCCTCTTTGTTGTATCTAAGAGGAAAGAGAAGTTGGAGCTTTTATTTTAAAAAAGAAATGTTATGTATTGCTCCTTAAGAAAGTTTATTAGCCTTAGTAAGTTTTTATGGATGGGTGAGGGTGGTAAGCAGAATTAAAATTAGTCCTAGAGGTACAACACACATTATCTCAGTAGCTGTAGATAAAACTAGTCTCATGTTTCCTCATTCAGATTTGCAGGGAATTACATTATGTATTCCTTTTAACCCTGTTTTATTTGGGTATGTTTAAGAAAGCTCCAATTAAAAAAAAAAAAGAAAGCTCCAATTTCTATGATCAAAGTTTGCACTACCAATGGTTGTTATCTTAAGCAAATCCCATAGCATTTCCTTCACTTTTAAGTACTAGCCATGTCTCAGTTTTATTTACTAAAGTGGTAATCTAGTAAATTAATCTAAATAAAAAAAAAAACTATTATCACATACTCAGTTTACAGCATTTCCCCTTTGGTTGGTTCATGTTGGAACCCAACCAGGAAATCTTCAGTGAGGAGAGGACAATGGACGCCCAGTGTCCTTGTACTTCCCACCCCAGCTCTTCCTCTTCCTCCTTTTTTTCCTCCAGTCTGGCATCTACAGGGAGATGTGAAAAAAAAAATCAAAGAATGTGAGTTATTATTTTATGATGGACTAATGTTGATGACTCCTTGTTTTGAAGGATTGCTCCTGCAGCTGTGAAACTGTATTTCCCTGGAATAGGTTTTGTGGTCTTAGGTACTATATTCACTTTTTCTTTGGTTTATGCTTCTATGTGAACCCTGGATAGTCTTTTCCTGGAGGAAAAACTCCACTGTGATGGGTAGCCCTGTTGTAAACTTTTAATTCCTCTCTATTAAACTTAGCGTCTTCAATGTCCACTTAGTATGTGGGAAATTTTGTCACCTTTGATATACTGTATTATAGAAATTTGATTTTCTCTGATTGTATCTTTTCCTTGGACTTAGAAATCACAATTGAGTTCCAGCCATTCTTTTAACAGGCTTACAAAATGTCAGAGTATACTGGTTAAGTCATCATGAGAATCATCTCATATTACTGTGCCTTGGTGCCTTGGTGATACTGGAACGCTAAAAGCAAGCTTTCCTGACTGCTATTATTGAAACAGCTAGGCTGGAAATGGGCAACATTTGTGCACTATCTACTAGGCTGACAATGCCAAAGTATTTCATTTTATAATTTTGTGATCTGGTATATAGAAGTTAGGTGACTATCCTTGAATCACAGAAATGATATTTTCCATAACTTAGGTAACAAAATTAAAGGATGTTACTAGCTTTATTTAACATCGTGTGGATATAAATCACAATGTTGCCATGATTTGAAAGTAGGCAACTGAGCCAACTCTTTTCATAAAAGTCAAAGATGCATGAAATTAGTATTTTGGTAGGAGATCAATAGCAGAAAATACAAGTTATTACAATCAAATTACATGTTGAACTAGGGATCTAATTAATGTTACAAAATGTTATTTGCATGTGGGTGGTTATTATAGCATTATGAATGTTTTCCTTTGCATCAACAAATATACAGAGAAAAATAATTTTTTTAACTTTTCAGAGTTCTAGATATTAGAGTCAGACTGCATATATCACAGCAATACTGGATAATTATTAGACTATTTTGATTGCTTGTTCACTATTAAAAACTCAAATATTTTGGCATGGTACAGACATACTCAAACATATTGATATCAAGTGTTAAATGGTTAAAAATAGAAGTGAAATGTATTTAAAATGATACAGGAAAACTATTTTCATGGCATTATCAATGTTTTCATTTTACACATCTTATAGAATACATGCTGAAAATAAATGTTTGTTATTGAGTCAGAATACATAGATAGTAAAAATTTCTATTAGATATCATTTTCCTGGAGTCTACTTTTCAGAAAAAAAGTTATTATTATTTTTTATCTTGATTCTCTTGTAGGTTGTTCTGAAATGTACATGGGTAAAAATTCATTGATCTGATCACTATGGTTTATGCAGCATACTATTTTAATATCACAATAGTAAATGTTTAAAATAATATAAGACAAGGACCTATGTTTCTTTTTTCTTTCTTATTAACTAATTGACTTGTTGATTAATTTATTTATTTTGGTAAGACAGGGTCTCTGTCTTTTGTCTAAGCTAGAGTGCAGTGGCAGCATCACAGCTTGCTGGAACCGCATTGTCCTGGACTCAAGGGATTCTTTTGCCTCAATCTTCCGAGTAGCTAGGGCTCCAAAATGTACACATGGTCTCATGGGGTTAATTTTTCTATTTTTTGTAGAGACAGCATCTTGTTCTGTTGTCCAGGCTGATCTTAAACTCGTGGTCTAAAGTGATCCTCCTAACCTAGCCTCCCAAAGTGCTAAGATTATAGGACTAGCCCCCACACCCAGGCTCTGTATTATGAAGGTCTTATTTATCATGCAATGAATAGATGAGAACAAAGTACCACATGCTTCCTCAGTTCTTGCTTCTTTAACCTGACATTGAATTTACAGAGTCCACAGCCTCAAATCCACTATCCATGATTCATTTGGAAAAAATATATTTCTTATGTAACAAAGCCATTTCATAATTCCCTGTATTACAGACATAAAATATATTACTTTTGTATAAATTTTAACTTAGGTTTATAACATTTTAGTTAACAATTGCAATTATAGAATGAGGTAGTTATTAGAAGGTTTTAGGGCAAAGTTACAATTTCTCAGGCTTGATTTCTCTTCTTTCAGCTTTCTTCTTCTTGTCTTTTAGTGTCATAATGGTCTTATAATGCTTACTAGGTTAAAATTTTAAACTCTCACCAAGCGAACAATTCCAGACATATAGCTACTAGCCTTCAGGAGATTGTATTCCATACTTTCACTTTTCTACTGTTTGTTCCTATTTGGTGTCTTCACAATATGCTTTATGCAACTTGCCAAAAATTACACATTATTCAATATTCTATATATGAGTGTATTTGAACATGTGCATGTATGGACAAGTGTATATACATATATTCACTATGTATGTTTGTATGTGTCTTAATTTTAAAAAGGCATCTCACATTTGGCTATCTAAGAATTCCACAGCTGGGTGCAGTGGCTCACACCTGTAATCTTAGCACTCTGGGAGGGTCAGCTCAGGAGCTGAAGACAAGCCTGAGCAAGAGTGAGACCCTGTCTTTACTAAAAATAGAAAAACTGAGATAAGACAAGTAATCTTGAGCTAAGATCACTTAAGCCCAAGAACTTGAGGTTGCTGTGAGCTATATGCCACAGCACTCTGATCCTCTGATCAGGGTACCAGAGTGAGACTCTGTCTCAAAAAAAAAAAAAAACAAATTAAGGGGAGAAGGCAAGGAGGAGAATAAGACAAAATTAATTTTTACAGGATTTCCCACAGAGTTTGAGAGGAGAGGAGTTCTTTCATTTGTCTATTTTTTTCTTTTCAATTTTGATAGAGTAATGTGGTCTTGAAATTCTATCTTTCTTTTAATCTCAGGCTGGACTAAGAAAACTACTGATTGGTTCCTGGCCTGTACATTAAAATGAATTTTACATTTTATTTTTTTAAAAAGGAGGAAAAGAGAGAAGAAGAATGCAACGAAGATGAAAACTTGTATTTAGCCTCCAAAGTTTCAAATATTTATTATCTGCATTTATCCTCTGTACATTTTCAGAAAAAGTTTGCTTCCCACATAAATCCAAAGATATAAAATAGCCTCTGGCTCTCAGATGATTCTAGGGAAGCTGTGAAAGTTTATATATATAGCATAAAATAAGAAAACATTGGTTTAAAGTTTTTTTCTGAAAACAAAATAGTTAAAAATACCATCCCATTGTCTTCTGCCCCACTTTCTTTACTCTCAATGCCAGGACCCATGTGGGTGTCTGACAAACCCTTCTCTGGCCTCAATAAGAACTTTAATCAAATGCTCCCTAAGCTACATAGTTTACCAGTTCCTTATTTTTATATCAGCAGCTTATTTTTTATATCAGCTGCTTACTTTTTCTCCCTTCCCTCCTATGGCCTTTACTTGCTATATTGAATGTGAGATGGTGTTTTGTTTGGTTCAAGTCTTCCATGAATAAGGTGACCAGATTTTAACATTGGTAAAATAGGACACCATTAGGGGGAGGCAGGGCCTGATAACAATGCAAACTTTGATAAGCAGTTCTCGATAATCAGTTCTCAACAATTATTTGTTATTATTAAAGTTTAACATAAAATTAACAAAAATAACATAAAACTCATATCCTGGTGAAATGTACATGGCAGCTGAAAACCATATATTCCCTTCCTGTTCTCCCATGTTCCCCAGTTTGTTGTGCATTCTTTCCAAAAATTGGACTTTTTAAAAATGGTGTGGGATATGGGACAAATTACTAAAAATCAGGATTATCCTGCCAAAAGTGGGACTTCTGGTCACCTTACAAGATGGGGGACTACTTGTTTGTTCCAGACAGTTTGACTCCTTCTGAGCTAATTGTCCTTGCCTAGAAGCAAGGGAGGGAGCAATCTCCTTCTGATACATTCCACCTGGGCCACCTTGCCCAGGAGGGCAGTAGGGAGTTTACATTAGCCTTTTCATTTCCAAATGAAATTACATTAACCTCTTCATTCCCAAATGGAGTTACATTAACCTTTTCAGCAGCTAAAAACCATATATTCCCTTCCCATTCTCCCTCTGTTCCCTAGCTTGTCATGCATTCTTTCCAAAATTGGGACTTTTTTAAAACGCAGTAAGATATGGGACAAATTGTTAAAAATCAGGACTGTCCCACCAAAAGCGGTATGTCTGGTCACCTTATCCATGAAGCAAACACCATCATAATAGAGTCAAGTTTACAATAAACTTGTTAGAAGAAATACCTAAAGGGGGAATTTAGGAAACATTTAAAGGATACCCGAAGAACTACCAGACTATGATACGCATCCTACATCATATTATTGGGGGAGAAAAGATGTGCAGTAAGGAATAAAGAAGAAGGAAGCTGTGATGGAAATTTATCAAATTCCAGCAAAATCCTAAGACTTTCTGGTAAGGTCTATGGGCAGTCTAGTCAAAGAAGCCCATCAGAGGAAACTGTGTCTTCAGGAGCGGCCTGCTTCAGTATTTCTGCAACACTCAGCCTGTGGCTGGGAACAGCCTGTTCGAAGCTGATCCTTGAAGTGAATGTAAAGCTGGATTTCAAAGTTTAGGAGCAGAGGCCATTGATCAACTATAACACCCTAGATTAAGGGGTGCACTTTCCTAGCTGCTATGTGTTTCTATCAAGCTTTTCAATTTATGTTCAATAACTTCTTTACTTTGTTCTACCTTCATTTCTTGGCCTTATTTTTCCCCCAGGAAGTCAAGGTTTTATTCTCAGTATCATAAGTCACAACAAAGCCTACTCTCTATTTTTGACAAAGAAATATGTTCTAAATCAGATTTTTGAAAACCAAGTTCACCATGTGAGGAGTATCCCTCATACTGCTAAATTGACTAATTTTAACCTTAATATTTTAAAGACATTGTAAATCCCAATTTAAGAGTACATTCTGCTTCTACATAACCATTTTTTAATGTATAGGAACAGATAACTAGAATAACTATTGTGTACGTGTGTTTTTATGTTGTACTGTTTCAAAGTATTGAGAAAAAGCCTGAGACATGATGGGAGAAAAAGTCACTCTAAAGGGCTTTATTTTTTGAAAACTGGAAAACACTAGGGCTTAGTAATATGAGTTGAGTATTTGATATGTCAACTCTGTTCTATTCCTAAGAAAGTTTTCCACAACACATACATCAATGAGTTAAGTGGCCAACTATATTTCTCTTTCTTTGGCTTTGTTTACCACATTTCCCCCATACGTTCTTTTCTAATGAATCAAACTACACTTGTAGTATTTTACATTTTCCAATTGAAATTTAAGTTTCAATTTTCACTAGTCATTGAAATTTCTTTCTTTTCTCTTTTTTCTGTGTATTCTCTCTCTTTCACGTTCTTCCTTTCTTTCCTTCCTTCTTTCCTTCTTTCTGTCTTCCTTTCTTTCTTTCTCTTTTTTTCTTTTTCTTTCTATTCTGGGATTAATTACAGAATGAATACCAATTCCACTTCAAATAAATTAGTAAAGTTTGAAATCTTCATTATAGGTTTATTAAATTATTTTAATTAGCACTTGAACTAACAAACTTCAATTTTTTCAAATAGTTTTTCATGATATTGTCATATTTTTAAAATCTAACTTAAAAATTATGTAGGAAATTTTCTCCTACACTTAGAGGATAATAAGAAACTCCAGGTAGACATTCAATTTTTTGAATTATCCAGTAACTATTTGAATAAACTAAAGTTTTCTGGTTCAAAAACAACCAATAATTAAGTACAATACCATGCATAATTCTTAATTTGGGTTTCTTAAAAATTCATTTAATATTCATAAATTCCCTGCACTTAAGGCATGAGTTTTCATATATCTCATAGTGATTCTCTAAGCATAATTCAACATCTCTGTTTATTTCTTGGAAATTTACATTCTGTAAGTATCTGTAGCATCTGAGAGCATTTTGAAATTTCAGTCTTCACTTAGTAACCAGTCACACAGTGGCTGCCAGGACAGATATTCTGTGTAGTGGTCCTTGATCAGAATAAAGAACTAGAGCCAAGATAAACTTCACTTCACCTCTATTTATTTGCTTCTTTATGTTATCCTTACATTTTTTTTATAAATCCACATAATGCAGTATGTCTTGGCTATCCATCTAGAATATTCCTCATTATAAAGTTTTATAAAGCAAGCCTTGGAGCGTCCCCCAAGTCTGAAGTAACATATTCAGTGTTCATGTGGATGCTGTGTGGCTGCACTGCATAGATCTACCAGGTATGTGTGATAGTTTGGCTGGAGTTGTCTCTCCAATGAATTTAGCCTGCTGTGATATTCAAATACAGTATACAGCTGAGTACTATAACTTATTTTATAATTCAAGACAAGACATAAGAAACTGTAACTCAAGGATCTATTGAGACTCTTCTTTTCTCTCAGGAGTGCAACATGTAACTTGGCATGCACTGTGTCTTTTGGACTATATACATTTTGTTGCCTCCCTGATAATATTTTGCATCCTTGATATGATGCATAAATATATATTGGAATAAAGCTCCACACCTCAAATTTTATTCTTTCAGGATTTTTCACAAGAAATTCAAGTGCAAAGTGGTAATCTTTAAATCATTTACACAAAAAGTAGAATCATACACGTATTTTACAAGTTTAGAAACTATGTAGGAAATGTGAATGACTACGGGCAGCGTACGGAAAATGTTCACATAGGAAACCTGAGACAGCTACGTTTTGAAAAGTCTGCTTGCAAGTTTGTGTTAGTGGATATCCTGGATTCCAGCTCCCATAGTATTCACAATCAAATGTTGACTGATAAAGAAGATCGATTGTCTTTAGATTGTACAAATAGTAGGGTTTAGGCTGTGTGAATTCTCTCCATTGGTCTACTTCTAGGTTGCTGAAGTTTTTGTTTGGTGCTAAGTAGAGGGTACCTGTGTGATCAGTTCAAATAAGAACCTTGGTCACTGAGTCTCTAATGAACTCACAGAAGATACACAGCAAACCTGTTGTTGCATGTTTGTCATTGGAAGAAAGACTGTGACTTCTCATGGGAGGGAGAAAGCATGGAAAGCCTGTGTATGGATTCTGTATTTCTCCTTATGATATAACTAAGTATTCTCATGACTTTGCTATAATAAATTATTATCCCTAGGCACAATTTTATGCTGGGATTAGTGAGTTCTTCCAGCAATTTCCCAAATATAGGGGTAGGATGGTCTTGTATACCCCTGACAGAACTTATAAAACAACAAAAATGGCTGGGTGTGGTGGCTCATGCCTGTAATGCTAGCACTCTGGGAGGACAAGGCAGGCAGATTGCTTGAGCTCAGGAGTTTACCCACTTCAGCAAGAGTGGGACTACACCTCGACTAAAAATGAAAAAACTGGAGAAAGAGGATTGCTTGTGTCCAAGAGTTTGAGACTGCTGTGAGCTATGATGACAACCACGGCACTCCACCCAGGGTGAAGAGAGTGAGACTCTGTCTCCAAACACACACACACACACACACAAACAAAAACTAAAAAAAGTCACTAGGATCTAAAAATTTGAGGGCAAACTTTTGCTGAATCCCTTAACTTATTGAGAAGGTTTAGCAATAATTGTAGAGGCCAAAATATTAAATTTTATTAGCAATAAACCTGTTTCAATAAGCATTTTCATGCTTTTAAATTTTTATTTAAAAATTAAATTTTTTTTTATATAATAAGCATTAACAGATCAGTAGTAGCCAACTAAATCCCATAAAAGTGAAAACCAGTAGTAAGCTTAACCAAGAAATGATAAACACCGTTTATAAAACAGAACTTGCAAAATCTAAGCAAAAGACTTAAAATAGTAAAAAATAAAGGAAAACAAATATTATGCTTTTACATGTGAGTATTTACGATAACAATCATTCCAAAACTATAATTTAAATTTGGTGCAAATCTGATGAGATTTTGAATATTTTTGAAGATAATGTGGGTGATCCATTAAATATATATTATGGCACTTAGAATAATGAATGTGCATTAATTACCAATACTAGGAACAAATTGAAATTAATTTGGTGAGGGAGGCTTTGCCTGATCATGGATGAAAACTTAAAAGAAATGTTTAGCTCTTTTAAACAAAGTAGTATGGTGATATTAATATTGGAACACAGGAAAAAATAACTTGTAAGAAATAAAATTTATTCTATAGTATTTAATTTTATTGTATAATTGAAAGTATATTTAATAAACGATGCTGGCATTATTGGTCATTTATGTAAAAGAAAGAAAATATGAACTATAGCAACAAATTACAAATACAAAGTTGAGGTAGAATAAATGCTGAAATATTTACTAAAGTAGTATCAAAAATTAATCAAGGAAATAATTATTTAACACTTTTCTTAGTATAACAACATGTTAGGGAAGGTAGAAAAAGCCTAAATTACAATGGATTGACAGTGACAAAAAATTAAGACATTATGGGGAAATACACTGGAAAAAAGATAAAAATAACATAATAGATAACATGTGCAAATCACATTACAGTATAATGGTTAGTTTCTAAAGTACATACAAGAGCAAGATTGATTACAAAATAATAACCTAATGGAAACATGTCATGTGCCTTGTTGTTAAAAAGTAATAGACAGAAGTAGAAATTAAATGTCCAGAATATATAAAACTTGACTCAATTTTGTTAGTACTCAGGCAAAGGCAAATTAAAGTAACCAAGATATAACTGCTTATCTTTCAAATTAATATAAGTCAATGGGTAAAATTCTGAGAGCTTAAATGCATTCAAAAATCTACTCTCATTCACTACCAAAAAACATGAAATCCAACAAATATACTGGAATGCATGTCTTAATATTTGCAAAAGCAATAAATAATGCATCTACTTTTATCTAACTTTCCTACCTCTAAGAATCAAAAACACCCCTCCATAAACATAGGCATAAATGTATATCCAGAGTACACTAAAAGAAAATTTGTTATAAAATTGAAGCACAAGAAAAATTAATCTTGAATTTATATAAGTGTCAATTGACCCCAGACAGGCTAAAATAATGACAATAGATAATACATCCTTATCATGAAATACTAAGTTACTGTGCAGGACTGAATTATTTGTTTAACACTTCATGTGTTTAGATTTCTATCATATATTTCATAAGGAAAAAAGAAAGCTATAAGGAAACATGTATTTTGTGT
Organism: Galagoides demidoff; assembly: GCA_963574575.1. Lineage (NCBI taxonomy): Eukaryota > Metazoa > Chordata > Mammalia > Primates > Galagidae > Galagoides > Galagoides demidoff. Next base: position 2,486 of record CAUYQV010104306.1, on the reverse strand, counting down.
TACCATTGAAATGTATTACTATAATTTGCTGATTATTTTTATAGCATCACAAATGATAGCATGAACAAGGAAAATATTGTCATGAAAAAAGAAAGAAAACAAGTATTGTGGAAGTTTAAAAAAATTATGGCAAAGTAGAAAAATATACTTGACATGATAGTAATTAAAAAATAGAATATAAAATGTCTCTGATATTAATATAAAAATTAAGGAAAAATATAAAGATTACATAGAAGTTCATTTTATAAATGCCATTAATTTAAATATAGAGTGAAATTATGAAAGTATTTAAAAATACTATTCTTAATAAATAATGATAAAATAATACATAAGTCCCATAGCCTTTTTTGAATACTTTTACTATGTATTACTCTAATATAAATCTACTTTTTTTTTAATTGTTGGGGATTCATTGAGGATACAAAGAACCAGGTTACATTTATTGCAACTGTTAAGTGAAGTCCCTCTTATATTTGTGTCTGACTCCCAAAAGGTGTGTCACACACCGTGGTCCGTCCACCCCTTCCCTCCTTCCCTCTCTCTGCTCTTCCCTTCCCCCACCTCCCACTCTGTACTAGGTCATTAATTATCCTCCCATCAGAATTGAATACATAGGATTCTTGCTTGTCCATTCTTGTGATGCTTTACTGAGTAAGAATAATGTGTTCCACTTCCATCCAGGTTAAAATAAAAGATGTAGAGTCCCCTACCAATACAATCAAGCAAGGAAAGGAAATAAAGGACATCCAAATGGGACCAGAGGAGGTCAAAAATCTCTCTCTTTGTGGAAGATATGATCTTATACTTAGAGAATCCCAAGACTCAACCACAAAACTCCTGGAAGTGATCAAAAATATAGTAATGTCTCAGGATATAAAATCAATGTCCATAATCAGCAGCGTTTGTATACTCCAATAACAGCCAAGATGAGAAGCCAAGTTAGGACACAATCCCCTTCACAGTAGTGTCAAAGAAAATGAAATACCTAGGAATACACCTCACAAAAGAGGTGAAGGACCTCTGCAAAGAAAATTATGAAACTGTAAGAAAAGAAATTAACAAATGGAAGAATATACCACATACCATTGTCATAGCTGGGAAGAATCAGCATTGCTGAAATGTCTATATTTCCAAAGCAATCTACAGATTCATCCCTATTAAAATACCAACATCATACTTTCAAGCCTTAGAAAAAACAATTCTTCATTTTGTATGGAACCAGAAAAACAAACAAACAAACATTTAGCTAAAGTAGTTCTTAATAATGAAAACAAAGCCAGAGGCATCAGCCTACCAAACTTTAGGCTGTACTATAAGGCCATAGTGGTCAAAACAGCATGGTAGTGGCACAAAAATAGAGACATAGACATCTGATACTGAATGGAAAATCAGGAGATGAAACTAATATCTTACAGCCACCTAATCCTCAATAAACCAAACAAGAATATACCCTGGGGGAAAGAATCCCTACTCTATAAATCTACATTTATACTTACACTTCTTCAAAAGCCTTAACACATGCACACACACACACACACACAGACATTTGTGCACTAAGCCAGCATCTTACTTCATCTTTACGTATAGTAATTAGTACTATACAAGTATCTCTGATCTCTGTTCAGGAGCACTTTGTATGATTTTCCAGAATTCCCACCACCTAATCGCTTTTGACAAATTGAAATATTTGAGCCACTCTCATCTTCTCCATGTAGCATGCCATTAGTTTCATTGTGATTCTTTTATTTGATAAATTTAATACTTTCAAATGCATAAAATACTTTGCAATGGGAGTTTTCTATTGTAATTTTAACATGTCTTGCATTTATGAATGTATTTCATCCTTCAGGGCTTATCGCTGAGGGTATTAGATATATTCCCTTTTGTTATTTTGTTCTTATTTGTGTTTACAGTTTCGTCTAAGATGAAACAACTAGACCACAGAAAGATACCTGAACAAATAAGATATATATGACAACATTTCCTCTGCCAGTAGCTTGAATATATTTTATCACCTTATATCTTTAGATTTATTTAATCTAGAGACATTGTAAGAGCAAGGACAAAAATATTTGATGTATGATTTGGGACATTAGTGTCCAAATTCTGTGGATTGTAATAGCAAGTTTCCCTTTCTATTATTACTAATGTATCACTCTTTTTTCCCCCTGTCTTTTTCTTATAACAGGAAATATATTTCTAGTCAAAAAATAAGGTCATTTCTTTTTGAAGAATCCTTCCTTGTGAGAATTGGCTTCCCATTTCAACTTATCTTTCTTTCTGTAGAAATATATTTTTAGCATAAGAGAATATATTTTCAACAAGTGAAGAACTTAAAAGATAAATGTTACTCTGCTTGTGAATTTTGTCTATGTAGTTCAATTGGATAAAAGAATGAGTGATAAAACTGTAGGTGTTACAGAAGTTGTTATAACTGTTATAAAGCTGAAGGACATGATGAAAGATCTGCCTATTCTTAGCAAAAA
>CAUYQV010104305.1:0-16286 GCA_963574575.1 Galagoides demidoff | reverse complement strand
GGGGGGGGGCTGGTATTTTCATCTCCAGTTCTTTAGTCTTTCAGTTGTTGCTGTTGCATCATCCAGATGAATATTGCTATGTAGTGGACATTTCGAGAAAATGAGCATTTGGATGATGTGTCTCAAAGACTCTTTAGTGGTTCTTATACTATTTAATACACACTTTTTATGCATGTCCCATTTGAGTATCAATAGATTGTAGGCCATATTAACAAGTCAGTGTTTATTTTGATACAATTGCTGCGAAACACAATAGACTTTTATGGCATCTATAAAGATATCCGCAGTGATCATGCAGTTCTTTCATTTGCCTTCTGGTTGGAGCAGGAATTTTACTGCCCTGACCACCTGGGCTTAACTTCCTCATGGGTCAAAGTTCCTGCCTTTTCTCTGATGCAGCGTGATCTAACATGCTACCCCCATGTTTCCCTTAGAACAAATTATACTGCTTCCTCCCACACGCCCACATTCTGAGCCTCTTTCCCTGTTCAGTATTCCATTAAGGCTCTGTAGTAACAATCTATATGCTCAATTGTGCAAAAATTAAAATTTACACATTGATCAAAATTTGGCAACACGCCTATGGATTGCTCATGGCATATTCGTTGATCTCGAATTTTGATCTCATTGTCCTATCTGGAATCCTGCTGTGGTGACCTGGATGGGATTGATTGGATTGCAAGTAACCTCTCCAAGGAGTTCTTTTCCAAAATTAGCAGCAGGAAGGTCAGTAACTTGGGTCCCTTTTTATCAAAGTGTCTCCTGATCTTGATCCTTAAGGGCTTACCATTTTCAGTATGCAAAGAGTCACAAAAAACTGAACCCAGGGAAAGAGAGATCGTGTGTCAACCAGACCATTTATTATAAGATGCTGCTTCTAGATTTTACCTGCGGCCTGGTTTTGTGCTTTAGGGACTGTCCACCATCAATAGAGAGAATGGAAGAGGCTTGAATTTCTGTGGCCATTTGAGACACCTGGTTAGGTCTCTGAGAACAGTCAGATGCTAATCTTTTAGCTTTTTTTTTTCAAGACAAGCACCTCAAAAATAGCTTTGAAATATACATTATTTGTATTGCTACTTTGCTTCAAATCCATCCTTAATTATAGGATTAGTGACAATGAAAATAAAAAATATACATTATTTATCATATTCATAGTACCACTATTCCCAGTAGCTTAGACATGGAAGACACCCATGTCCACTGACAGATGAATGATAAACAAATTTGATATATACATACACTGGAACAGTATTCAGCCTTAAAGAGGAAGGAAACCGTGGCATATGGATGAACCTTGAGGACATTATGCTAAGTGAAATAAGCCAGTTATAAAATGAAACACTGTATGATTCCACCTCCATGATGTATCTTCAGTCAAATTCATGGAGACAGAAACTAGAATGGTGGTTGCCAGCGGCTGGATGAAGAAATGAGGAAGTATTGTTTAATGGATATTGAATTTCTTTTTGTGAAACAGAAATATTCCAAAGGTTGGTTGCCTGGCAATGTGAATTCACTTAGTACTTCTGAACTGTACACTTAAAATGGTTAAGATGATAGATTTTACGCTTTGTGGTTTTTTACCAAAACTAAAAATAAGAAAAATTTAAAAATGCAATCATTATATAGAAGCTCATGAAATTCAGTTCCATATGACTTAATCACGGGAGGAGAGGAATCTCATTCTGAGGGTGCTTCTCACCTATGCATTTATTATATCAGTGAAATCTATACAGGCTGGAAGGTAAGACTCAAATTTAAAAAAGTGAGATATAGCAAAAAGCTTAGCTCTTAGGAAAGAAAGGGTGGTTGCTAGGCAGCACACATTCCCACTCCCCTTCAGACCTGCCTGTATGTGTATGATTACATCAGGACTTTTATTTAAAACACCAGGCAGATACACCCCCTCCCTCTCTCTCCTGTTCCAGACACGTAATACCAGAATTGCTGCTTTTTAGCTGGCAGTGGCTGGGCCACTTGTGATCTTATGTACTTGGAGACAGTCAAGGTCTATGAAAGAGACACAGGTTAAAAAAACCTTGACATTTGCATAGAAATCCACATTTTTTTTCTATATGAATGATCAGGCAGAATTATTAAACAAAGGAAGAATATAGTTTGGTGAATATAACTGCTAAATTTTCAGACTTTGGGGAAATAATTTTTGAAATAATCATTATCTAGTTTTCTTCCCCTTGAATAATGACAAATAAGAATATAAGTATTTTTTATAGTAAAGTATGCACATTATCAAGAAAAAGAAAATGAAACAAAAAAAAAATCCTTGGCTTGGCTCATGTAGCTCAGTGGTTATGGAGCCAGTCACATACACTGGGGCTGGCAGGTTCAAACCCGGCCCAGGCCTGCTAAACAACAATGACAACTACAATTTTAAAAAAAAGTATATATATATATGTATATATATCTAGGCATTGTGGCAGGCACCTATAGTCCTGCCTACTTGGGATACTGAGGCAAAAGAATCACTTAGCCCAAGAGTTTGAGGTTGCTGTGAGCTGTAACGCCATAGCACTCTACCAAGGGTGACATAGTGAGACTCTGTCTCAAAAAAGAAAAAAATTCAAGCTGAACTCCTCCTTGACAATCACCTCAGTCTTAAATAAGAAATAATTGCCAATTTGGTATAGGTCTTTTCAGTTGTTTTTCTTTACATATGTATGTATATATCTGTATAATAAATTTTAATACTCAGATCATGTTTGACTTCTGCAAATTACAAGAGGTGCTCAAACATGACTTGTAACTGTATTACAATTTTAATACAGTTTTTTCTTTCTTAAAATGCATATACTGTTTTTGACACACTCTGTGTATATACATGGATACACACCTGTTGAGTGCATTTTTTCAATTATATAGAATGGTGAAAAGAAGAAAATGTAATCAATGAGACATACTTTTTCTGATGAGAAGACTCCTATTGTTATTTAAAAAATAAAATAATACACATCCAAGGTTAAAAATTATTAATAACACACACCTTGTAAAAGTGTAAAGTGAACCATTTTTCGGTTCAATCTCTCTCCCAAGAGTAACACTGTTAAATGCTGTATGTGTGCATGTGCGTTCATGTGTGCGTGATTTCATTTTGCAAAGAATCTTATTAAGTAGGTGTATAGGTTGGGGCTCTTCAGAGACATAGAACCAATAGCATGTATTATAGTTTCTAAAAGTTTGTACGAGTGGGGCTCGTTAACCCCACTCCCCCAAAGCAGGCGTTTTGGTGTGAGCCCTAAACACAGAAAAGATCGATGTCCCCACTAAAGCTGTCTTGTTCTAATCAAGTCTTTGATTGACTGGATGGGACCTACCACACTGGGAAGGGCCGTCTGCTTTACTCAGTCTACTGATTCAGACATTAATCTCACCCAGAGACACCCTCACAGATACAACTAGAATAATGTTTGGCCAAATCTCTGAACATCCCATGGCTCCATTAAGTTGACACATAAAAAATTAAGCATCACAATGGGGGCAAAGCATCAATACTAGCTTTAAACAGGCATTCTTTCTAGGTAAGCATTTTACAGTAAAAAAAAAAATGTTGCATGAGTAGCATAAAGTGTTTACTAGACACTTTTGACACCATCAAGGGAAGAAATGGGAGGCCTGCAAAAACGGGGTCTTGGTGATTCAAGCTCCTCTGTAGCTCTCCTCAGATGTCTGTCTTCTTACCATGCATGTTTCTTTGCACCTTCTCACGAGGTAGTCTATTCTCTGCTGCCATCTCTTATTGCTGTTTACTCCGACACTGCCTGTTTTGCGTTTTATCCTTCACTGCCTCCTGTCTCTACCCTCTCCTTATCTTGTGCCAATCATCCATCAAGTCCTGGCAACTCTTTTGCCTAACAACGCATGAAGTTCTCACCTCTCCCTATCCAAAGACTTTCACCTTTGATCAGATTCTTATTCTGCATCCTTTGGCCTATTACAAAGTTTCCTTTTTGGCCCCTTCCTCCTTACGTGGCTCCTGTCTAATCCACCTTCTTCATTTTCTATTATGAGTTACAAATTGGTGGTATCACTCCCCTGCTTACCAATCCTTCAAGGTCTGTCTGTCACACCATGAATGAAGTCCACACTCCTGGTTTATCTCTGCTGCATCTTCAGCCCTCCTCCATAGAAACCCTGTTCTTTATTCCTATCACATGGAATAACTTGCAAACAAGACCGAGGTGCTGTGTTCTCTCATTGGCTGGACTTTTACATGGACGCATTTTCTGCACCAACTTGCTTTCTCCCCCCTCTTGCCTACTTGCCAACTCCTGAATCCCCAAGGCTCAGACTTTGTTTCTCTTCTGAAAACCCTCTCTGTTTTAGGGAGAATTAGGATCTCTGTCTCTTTGCTCTTCTAGTTCCACTTCTGTTACTCTGTCAGAGCATTTATTGCCTTATAATGAAACTGCTGGCTTTCCTTAAGAGCCTCCCTCCTCAAGACTGTGACCCTCTTGGAGCAGGGAAATGTCTTCTTGGTCTTAGTAACAGAATTCCTTGACACAGTACCTGCCTGGCATCTGTGAAGTGAGTGATTGGAACAGTCAGTAAGTTCTTTTGATTTATAAGATACTACAATTGTTTTACTGTAGTTTCATAGCTCTGACGTGGATCTGTCTGAGTCTTATTCTTGCTAGTTTTCTCAATATGAAAAGTCAGAGTCTAGGCTTAAGTGAGTGCTTCAGTACCACATATTTGTTGGCCATTTGTTTAAAAAAAAATATGTGATTTTTATGTATACCTGGGACTTTGAATTAAAGGGATGTACTAACTTCAAGATAGAAAGTAAATACTATAAATTCATTAGAAGTACCATTTTGGGGCCCTGTTAATGAAATTCTGTGTCTTAACAATGAATAAAATATTTATATTTACCATCATCTGCTCCTTTCTGTTCACACCCTCAACCCCAGACTTGTATACTTGTTTAAGGTAGAGATAATGTGGTCTCGTCACTTCCAGTAGAACTTCCTCTCATGGAGGCTGTTAGCAACTGAAAATTAGACTGAGACACAAACCAAGACTAGCTGAATCATGAACTTGGTCTGAGGCTATTTCAAGATCCAGTGGTATCTGCTAAGATGTGATTCACAGACTGACACTGGAAGGACCAGAAACAAGGCAGAGTCTCTTTCAAAGGCAGGAGTCTCTGTCTAGTGCCTGATTCTTTTCCCGGCTTGTCTGAGTCTTACCAGTTTGGTGACCGTGGAGTCATTGTACTTTGACAATGTGTAGATGTTCTTGAAGACTGGTGTTATCAATGGTGGCGTTATCTAGAAGAAGGTAGACCTTATCTTTGGATACCTGAGATGTTGACAGAATAGAATAAAAGTTTATGCAGATTCATTCTGGAGTGTGGCCAAAGCTGCCTGGCAGCATCTGACAGCTGGAGCCCAGCCACCCCAGCCAGTGTTGTTCAGTTAAGCCCCGTTCCTAGGTAAGGCCTGTCTGTTGTCTCTGCTCTGACCGTATGTGGGAGCAGCAGGAGCCCAAAACCTTCTCCTTCCTTTCCCATGGCAGGCAGAAGAGCATCAGAGGGTGCTTTTTTTCCTTGTGGTATCAACATACAGATTGATAATTTGAATAATAATGATGATGATAATTGATAATACATGTTAAATTCTGAGTATGTTCTGGACATTGCTTAAAATTTAATGTGATTGTCCTATTTAATTCTTATGGACACTCTAGGAGGTAGCACTAATATTCATTTGTATTCTTATTTTGTAGAGCAGATGTCAGAGGCCTGGGAAAGGTGTATAACTTGCTCAAGATTGAATAGCTACTGCGTGGTGGAGGGGCTGAGCCTCATTCCTGGGCATTCCATTTCCAGAGGCTAAGCTTTACCTCCACCATGCTCCACTCTGTCTCCCGACCAATAAGGCCCTGGGCCTGAGTCTGAATTCCCAGCTCTGCCATTTGCTGTAGGAACATATTTATTTATTTTCTCTGAACCACAGCATCTCACCTATGAAAAAGAAATTTAAGAACCTACGTCATAAAATTGTGTTGAGGATTTAATATATGTAAAAACTCAGTAGTTGCAGGTACTTATTAAGTGTTCAATAAATAGTAGCTAATCGTATTAAAATAGGCTTTATTAAAACCTATTTTTTAATAAAATTTAACAAAAAACAACTTGGTTGGCTCTAGACAAAAAAAGCACTATTAAGAAATCAGAAGATATCTGTGGTTGCCCAAGCCCTTACTGGGGGAGTTCATAGTTTCTTTATAGGCCCTTTCTTTTTTGAAAATCAGACTGGAAGAGATTAGATTTTCTGAAATTTTATGGACCATGTTGTATAGAACAAAGAATCATAAAATGGAAATTAAAAGACTGAAATTCTAGACCTAGATTTGTGGTGAACAAGCTGGGTGAAGTGAAGCTAATCATGTGGACCCTTCTGAGCCTGGCTTTTTCTTTTTCTTTTCCTAAGAGCAATAAGGGGTTGTTGGGTATGGAAATGGGACTAGCAAAACAGATGTGCTCTACAGACTTTTTGAATAAGAAATTTGTGATTCTAAATCTAAGCTGATGCAAACTAATCATAGACTAATTGAGCAAATGCTGCCCAGAGTTCCTGCCCGTCCACAGTGTTCTCTAGTCAGAAGGGAGCATTGTCAGATACAAGGGATTCATTCTTCTGAGCCAGCTCAGGATCCCCCAGGACTATGTGTGCTGCCACTAGGGGCGCTAATGAGATGGTCCCTAGATAGAAGTGATGGACCTTAGCTTGGCTTGTATAGATTTCATTCTTCTTATGACACATTGAGGACCCTTACAGGCTAACATTTGTCAACCCTTCACCCCCTTAAGAACGTCACTTGCCTACCTCCTCTTGGGGTAAGAACTATCATGCTCATTGCCTGCTAGGTGCAGTACTATTTACATAATTTACTTTGTAGATACACTCTTGATATTTCAAACAGTGTCCCTTTATTGTACTGATTTGCCACCTTCTCCAGTGTAAGAAGCAGGGGGCAGGAAGTTTCCTCTCTGCTCTGCTTTTCCTACATATCGTTAGATAAGTACAGATGCCCCAAACTGTGCGTGACATAACAGACTTGGATTTCAGCAATTCCTTCTGCAGGCACTTTAACTTTGATAAATGATTTAGTCTTAAGCATCAGTTTTGTTGTCTGCAAAATGGAGTGGTAAGACTCACCTTTAAGGAACACTGTGGAATTAGAGAAATTATAGTCAAAATGAAGTACCAAGCTCACACATAGTGAGTACCAGCATAATAATGCCTGAGTCTAGAAAGGGGAAAAGAAACTTCTACATTAAAAGACCAAAATGTAAATAAAATTGGGACAGTATTTGCCACTTATTGGCAAATAATAATATCTTTAATGTATGAAGAATTCTTACAAATTAATAAGAAAATAACTAAGTTCCTCATTTAGGGAAAAAACTTAAATGGAAAGCTAATAAATCTATGAAAAAATGTTTAGCCTTACAAGTAAATGGCAAAATGTTCATTAAAACCGTGGTATGCTGGTTTAGGTGGTAGAATTATTTGTTTTTTTGAATAATGCCGATGAGGGCATTGGTGATCAGGCCCATTGCTCTCTGCTAAAACCATGTCAGTCTGGGCTGCATAGAGAACCCTTCTGTGGCCCTCTCATTCCTCCTGCCTTGTCCACCATGGGACTCTAGATCTGCCCCGCCTTAGCACAACACAACACATATATACAGCTTCTGCCCTGGCCTCCTGCAGGGCATGGGATATGGTATCACCTACTTTCTCAGACCTGCTTTGGAAAAGTAGGTGCAGGTCGGTGCTGCTCCTGTGTGCTCAGGCTGACCTGTTGTGTTCCCTTGCTCCCCACCAGCCTTCCTTCCCACCATCTCCTTCCAGCATCTTTCCCAAGGTCTTCCCAGTATCCCAGCTTCCTTCCTTACTATTTCTACTTCTTATCCTTTCCCTTAGTCAGATGCTTTTGAACCTAGTCTGGAGACAGGGAAGTCTGGTTCTTTATCTCTTCTTTGAATCTATTGTATTTTCCTTGAGTCCTTTCTCTGCTATTCACTTGTACCACCTCAGCCATCATCAGTGGCTGCCCCATCGTCTAGCTTCAGTAAGACAGAACACAGTGGGTTAAATGAGATACTGGAAATGAAACACATACTGTTCACTATATTAAAATTCCATCATATACTATGTCTCCTGCTTTTCTTGTGTACACAGAGAATAAGGACTACATGGGGCAGGACTTGCCTTCATTTGGCACTGGCTAAATACAGTAAATTACATGCAAAGGCCACCAGAGAGCCCTAGTTTTTCTCTGGGCAAGTGGGGCAAACTGGCCACCCTGGGGTAAAGAACTTCAGAGCCCGCACAGTAAGGGGAAGAGACATAATGATTGCCAATGACAATTTGACTCCAAAGATCAGTTATACTTTCTATTAATTAAAGGTGCGAGTTAGGGAAGGGGTAGAAGTAAAAAGAGAAAAGATTTTGAAGGAGTGCCCGCTCAGTAATGGCAGCTTTCACACAGGATCCAGTTGAACCCTTATGAGGGAGCTGGGATATAGATGATTTTTTTTTCATTCCTATTTGACAGAGGAATAAACAGAGGCTTTTAAGGTTGGGTGATTTCAGACATTGATGGTAAGTGTTTGAGCCAGCATTCAAACAAACCTTATGGGAAGGCCAGAACAGATACTAGAACAAAACGAGTTCTTAGTGCAATCCTGCGGTCCCGCTTGTGAGACTCTGAGAGTCTAACTCTCCACCTAAGCAAGGAACAATCTCCTCAGGATGCTGAAAACGCAGCACTTTCTGCCTTTTCCTTCTAGTTGTTCATTTAGAAAGACAGCTAAAGCAGGAGATAAAACTAAACAATAAGAAATGACATTTGTGTCAGAAAAAAGAATGTCCAAGTCTAAAACCAAAAAGTGTATGGTTCTCTATCTGTTCTAAAAGATTTTGACAATTTCTCCTTTAAATTCCTGCCCTATATTATACTTCACAGGAACAATAGAATAATAAAAGAATGAGTTTTAAAATATCCCCAGATTTGTTGAAGTATAAGTGGAAAATTAAAACTGTACATATTCGGAGTGTACAACATGATGATGTGGTATACATATACATTGTGAAATGATGGCTACAATCAAGTTGATTAACACATCTGTAGTTATTCGTGTGAGAGTGTGTGTGTGTGAGGGGCATGGTGAAAATACTTAGGGTTAACTTTCATAGCAAATGTGAAGTATATGATACAGAATCATTGGCCTGTCACCATTCTGTACATTAGGTCCCCAGAACTTATTCATCTTATACGTGTACTCTTTGATCAACATCTCTCCATTTCTCCCACCTCTGGCCCCTGGCAGCCCTCATTCTGCTCTCTACGTTCATAATTTGACTATTTTAGATCCCATGTATAAACAAGATCATATAAAGGACTCATTTTTAAATTTGAACTCCAAATAGTAATAAAACGTGATGTTCTTGACTTCAGAAAGTTTGATCATGAACGACCTTCCAATGTATTTGGAAGCCTCCTTGGATTTGTAGCCATGCTGTTTCTTGATGCTTTCTGAATATCATGCCATTCCCAATAAACTGAACAGAATTAATTTGAGAAGGAAAAATCCTTTCTTCCTGTGTGTCTCAATCTGATATTTGCCAGATGGGAGTCTCAGCCTCATTCTCGCAGTGGGTCTAATTTATGGCAAACACACATCCACATCCAGTGAATATGGGAAGACATAGCCATTTCCTTCTTATTTTTGTAATAGCTATGTGGATGTTTTTCTTTGCTTTCCCTATACTGATTCTAATTTAATTAAATGCAGTTCTACTGGCAGTTGGGGTGGGAAGTGGATTACTGTCAGTGGGTACAAAAAGAATATCAATCACATCATACCTAGACAGATGAAGAGTACCAGGGAGTCTTCATAGCCTGCTTCTTTGATTTAAGAATGCAGATGTGGAGGTGACTGATTAAATATTTTAATGTTTTACTGGCATGAAGATTCCCCATTGCCAGTGAGAGGTCATTGGAACAAGGAGCTCTGCAATGTTCTGTAGTTGGCTTATCACTGAATAATCTGTTAATTAGTTCATTATTTCCACAAACCAGGCACTGTGCTAGGCTTAGACATTGCTGGGACACAAAGACATAGCTTCTTTCCTCAAGTTGCTCTCAGAAGATACTCTAGCTTTTAGAAAACCATCCAGTAAAGATGAATACTTACTTGGACTTTGAGCAAAGCCAGCCCGGAGGGGAGGCTTCACAGAGGGAAAGAAGGTTCAGGCTGTTGGAACAAGGATTCTTTATGAGCTCCTCCCTCCATCCTGCATTTTGTTGGCCCGTCTGGGAATACATGCTGCAACTTCCCAAGGCATAGTCAACTAAGAAGCAGCCCACCCCTGCTGCCTTTGTTTTTTTGATTCTTGTTTATAATAAAGAGGAGATTGCATTTATTTGAGGGTCTCCTTACCTCATGCTTAGAACTGAATCCTTGAGCTACTCACAGAAAGACCTCCTGCCCAGGCCTTCCATACCTGGTACACCATAGAGGTGGTTATTAAATATTTGCAGGTTATTGTCCTTAGCCATAAGTCATCTAGGGCTTTCAGGACTTGAGAGGAAAGGGGAAAGGCCCAGGTAGTAGAATGTTGCTTGATGGTAAGACACAAAAGTCTCCTCACTGATTGGAGCTTTCTCAATTTTCCCAGCCATGAGCATGGGAAGTTCCCATGGGGATGCTCGCTGGTATTCAATTGAAGAGCTCTCTACCTTGCTCCCAGATAATCTCCAGGAAGAGGGCCTTCTGGAAAGCTGCATATTCCAGTAGTCTTTTCTGCTTTGAATGTTGCTGCTGACCCACCAAGTTCCATTGCAAAGGGAACCTTCTTCATGGGAGCCTCCTAAAGTAGTAACTTTCATTTGGAAAAAGGGCATGATTCTTTGATACTGGGAAGACCACAGAATGAGAAATTTGAAGCCTGGGAGTAGAGTCCCAGCTCCACTATTTACTAGTGCTGTGAACTTCAGCAGATCAAAGCCTCTTTGAGCCCATTTCTTCCCCTGTGAAAAAGGAATAGTAGTGATTTCTCTGCCTGCATCAAAGAGTCAGAAGGACTGGTGGGACAATGGATGTGAAGGTCTTTGCAAAAAGTAAAACACAATCAAAGTGGAAGGGATCACTCAAAAGATAAAATTTCCTGATTTTTATGTGTATCGGCTCTAGATGGCAATTAAATACAGCTCTACTGGCAGTTGGGGTGGGAAGAGCCCACTTGTAGGTGCTTATCTTGATGCTGTGCATGCAAAACATTTCCCCCCAAAATGTAAAAATGCCTGTTGCCACTCTTAAAAGATGAGGCTGAAGGAAATTATGAGAAATCCTTAAGCTCCTACTAGTTCCCTGAGTATTCCCTGGGACAGAATGATCCTTGTTCCCTGAGTATTCCCTGGGACAGAATGATCCTTAAGAGTTTAAACTTGCTCTTCCTGTTGAGGTATAGCCAGAGTAGCTACTTGAACTCTATCATAAAGCTTGTATACATATCCTTTCCTGAGATTTAACACATTGACTGCCACACTAGGAAAAAAATTTTCCTTGGGGCACAGTGTCTTATTAGGTCAAGATAGGTCAAGAGATGACTTATGTATGCTTCACAAGGCCCCAGAATCAAAACTAGTTTAAGTTAAATACAACTCACATGGCAGTTAATGTGCTAAATCAGTAAAACAGAGACTCAGATTAGGACCAGAGTCATTAAATTTGATGAATTGGACCTATTTGAGTGCCAACTATGTGCCAAGAACTCATTATTCCTCTATACTTGGAAATATGAGCCTTGCTCTTTTCTTGTTATAGACTTTATGATCCTTGCAACCTCCAGTCATCAGATGTGGCCCCACTCAAGTTTCCATCATTATCAAATTGGAATAGTAATAATACTGAACAAAATAAGTGCTTAAAATGTGTGAAACACCACTCTTAGGGCTTTCTGTGCATTTTTCTATTTAACCATCACCACATACAGTCACCATCTTTGTCATCGACATCGAGAAGATTGAGCTTTTCCCCAAGGGCACATGGCTGTGTGTAGCGGAGAGATTCAACCCAGGAGGTCTAGCTCTAAATGCAAACATGTGACTACTCTGCCACACTGCTCCTCAGGAAGTTTTACAAAGAGAAGAGGAGTAGTTTGTCCAGTGTATATAACAACTATCAATAGATTCACAAATTGTTTTTATTATTTATTTTGTTGTTGTTGTTGTTGTTGCAGTTTTTTTGGCCAGGGCCATGTTTGAACCCACCACATCTGGTATATGGGGCTGGTGCCCTATTCCTTAAGCAACGGGTACCACCCTGTTTTTATTGTTTTTAAAATAAAGCATTTATTGTGCTGACTCTATCCATTACAAGAGATGTGTTTCTTTTGACTGGAACATATATCTCTTTACTCCGGTGAGTTAATATTTGGCAGAAGTTAGATGTTGTTTTGACTTACGTATTCAGTAAAATTAGGGAAATTATTACTGAGGAAATGCTGTGTCTTTTAGAAACAAAAACATTTCAAAGAAAGGGGTCCTGTGGGTTCCAAGACTCTCATAGTCTATTGTATAAATATTAGAAAATTAGGTGAGGACCCAGAGAACTATATAGCTGGCGATGGCTTCAGAAGGGAGGACTGTAGAGTAGAATATTGAAAGATAAAGAGATGGCAGGTGGAGAAAAGGGGAAAAGACATTGTAGGTAGAACATTCTGGGGTCACATCTGAAAAGAAAAGCTTGGTGAGTGTGGATAAGCTGGTGTTGCTGCAGCATGGGAAGAGCAGAGGTCAGAGGTAAGGATCAGGAAAAGCTGGGGTGTGGAGGGTCTTGGGCACCATGCTACTAAACTTGGCTTTCTCTGGTGGGCAGTAAGAGGCTAGATTAGAGAAGACAAATTTAGAGACTGTGAGAGCATTGTTGAGAGTATTGATATGAATAGGCCAAGCTGGAGCTGCTGGAGGAAGGTTAGAAGCAAAACAATGTCTTTGGCTATGGAGAAAAAGGAGTAAGAGATCTAAGATGTGTGAGATTTTCTACCTTCACAAAGAAGTGAGCATAAATTGGGACGGGGAGGGGGAAAAAAATAAAGAAATGAGCATAAATTAAGAATAGGAAAAAAGGGTGGTGCCTGTTGCTCAAAGGAGTAGGGCACCGGCCCCATATACTGGAGGTGATAGGTTCAAACCCAGAGCTGGCCAAAAAAAAAAAAAAAAAAGGAAAAAAGTAAACTATATGTCATATATACAAAAAAAAAAAAAAGGCAAAAGATTATAATTTTTAAAGTCAGCAACAAGGAAAAATTGATAATTTGAATAAATTGCTACTAAAGAGAGTGAAATAATAAATATTATAACAATGTAATATAATAATAGAATAAAATAATAAAGAGAATAAAATTTACTTTGGTGATAAAAAAGTAAAAAAGCTATAACAAAAATACTTTGGATTGGCTCGGCGCCTGTGGCTCAATCGGCTAAGGCGCCAGCCACATACACATAAGGTGGCAGGTTCGAATCCCCAGCCCGGGCCCGCCAAACAACAATGATGGCTGCAACCAAAAAATGGCCGGGCATTGTGGCGGGCGCCTGTGGTCCCGGCTCCTTGGGAGGCAGAGGCAGGAGACTCGCTTGAGCCCAGGAGTTGGAGGTTGCTGTAAGCTGTGATGCCATGGCACTCTACCCAGGGGGATAGCTTGAGGCTCCGTCTCAATAAAAAAAAAAAAAAAAAAATTATGGGATAAATGAAAGTATGAGAATTTATTTAGGCTGATACTTGATGGTCATTAGTTACTGGGCAAAAGAATGATTAGGCTTCTTTTAACCTTAGGTGCCTAGGTTCTTTGTGGACCATGAAAGGTAGTGGCAGTCCTTGAATTACTTTCAGTGTTTTAAAAAGCCTTAATTGTTTTCTTTTAAAGTCACTTTTATAGAGTTGATAGATTTCTTTTCTTTTTTTTTTTTTTTTTGAGACAGAGCCTCAAGCTATCCCCCTGGGTAGAGTGCCCTGGCATCACAGCTCATAGCAACCTCCAACTCCTGGGCTCAAGCGAGTCTCCTGCCCCAGCCTCCCAAGTAGCTGGGACCACAGGCGCCCGCCACAATGCCCGACCATTCCTTGGTTGCAGCCATCGTTGTTTGGCGGGCCCGGGCTGGGGATTCGAACCCACCACCTTAGGTGTACCTGGCTGGCGCCTTAGCTGATTGAGCCACAGGCGCCGAGCCGAGTTGATAGATTTCTACAGTTATATATGATTAAGTTTCTTCCTAAATTTTTGTTTTTTTTCCTAAATTTTCATTCACCTAGTGACAGGTGATTGTCTGGCTTGATATTGAATATTGTAGTTCCCTCCTTATCTATAGTTTCACTTTTTGAGGTTTCAGTTACCTGAGATCACTGTAGTCTGAAAATATTAAATGGAAAATTCCAGAAATAAAAAATTCATAAGTTTTAAATTGCACTCCATTCTCAGCCACATGATGAAATCTCTCACTTTGCTGCCTGGGAATCATCTCTTTGTCCAGCATACCCATGTTGTATTAACTACCTACTTGTTAGCCATTTAGCTGCCTTGGTTACCAGTTCAAAGAAACAGTATATATAGAGTTTGGTACTATCTGAGTCATTTACTGGGGGTCTTGGAACATACCCTTTGAGGATCAGGGGATTACTGTAATATCTCATTTACCTTGGTGTGCAGTAGATGCCCCTTTGTGTTAGAGTTAAATTAATGGATAATATGGTATCTTAGGAAGGCAGCTAAAAACATTCTTATTGAGCTATCATCTGCCCTGGCAATTCAACTTTTCAGAGTCTTTTTTTTTTTTTTTTCATTCTTAAAAATGAGAATTTTGGCTTGGTGCCTGTGACTAAAGTGGCTAAGGCGCCAGCCACATATACCTAAGGTGGCGGGTTCAAGTCCAGCCAGGGCCCGCCACACAACAATGACGGCTGCAACCAAAAAATAGCCGGGCCTTGTGGTGGGTGCCTGTGGTCCCAGCTACTTGGGAGGCGGAGGCAGGAGACTCGCTTGAGTTTAAGAGTTGGAGGTTGCTATGAGCTGTGATGCCACAGCACTCTACCCAGGGGGACAGCTTGAGGCTCTGTCTCAAAAAAAAAAAAGAGAATTTTAGTATTTAAGCTAAAAGTTTATGAAGTTTTTAAAAAATGCAAAATACTGTTCTGGGAGTTTTCCCATATAATTTTTTTCCTCATGTAAACATTGTTCAGTAGCATTATTCTTTGTTTTTTTGCTGTTTTCCTTTTAAAGGAAGTATCAGATGTGACCTGACAATACATTTTGGCAAAAGGCATACCAGTTAATGAAGTAATAAGTTGCATTTCCTTGTTACCAAGACATTTATTTGGCTAATACTAAGATAGCTATAATCCTGGACAGTTCTCCCAAGACTTGCTTTGCCATCTCCTTTGAAACTGTCGTACTTCTAACTCAAAGATTAACTGACTCCAATTACTTGTTAATAAATTATTTCAATCACAATTGTATAATACTTTAGAGATTAAATATACAGACTGAGAAGTATTTTCTCATTCTTAGCAGATATTTGTAAGTAAAAGCTTCTAATGTGGACATTTATCTTGAAGTTTGTGACAGATGCTTCTCTGAAACTCATTTGATTTTTCTTTTTGAAACTCATTTGAAATATAATAGTTTTTTTCCTCATGGCTTTTTTTTTGATTGAATTTAAGAATCACCTTTGATTCTTTCCTTTCCCACCTCTAGTTAAGTCTGATAAAGTTATCTCTGAAATTTCATGTTGCTTCTGTCCTTTTTATTAACTAATCCTGGTTCACTATCTCTCTTTATTTTGCCTCCTTGTCTCTAGGCTTCATCTAGTCTGTCTACCAAATACAAATAGTAATTCTGCTAAATCAGAAGTCTAATCCAGACTCCTTACTATGGCATTCATGGCTTCGCAATTTTTTTTTTTTTTTTTTTGAGACGGACCTCAAGCTATCTCCCTAGGTAGAGTGCCATGGCATCACAGCTCATAGCAACCTCCAACTCCTGGGCTCAAGCGAGTCTCCTGCTTCCGCCTCCCAAGTAGCTGGGACCACAGGTGCCTGCCACAAGGCCTGGCCATTGGTTGCAGCTATCATTGTTGTTTGGTGGGCCCGGGCTGGGATTCGAACCCGCCACCTTAGGTGTATGTGGCTGGCGCCTTAGCCGATTGAGCCACAGGCGCCGAACCTGCTATTTTAATGTCACTTAATTTTTTTTTTT
>CAUYQV010104304.1:0-26816 GCA_963574575.1 Galagoides demidoff | reverse complement strand
CCTTAAAGATCCACCTTCCAAGGAGGGTGAATGGGGGGAGGGAGGGTGATTGGTGGGGTCACCTATGTGGTTTATCTTACAAGGGTACAAGTGAATCTTTCTAAAAGCAGAGTATGAATGTCTTAACTTAATGACTAAGAGTATGACATGAAGTTATGTTAACCAGTTTGATGAGAGTATTTCAAAATGTATATGAAAACAGCACACTGTACCCCCATGATTCCATTAATGTACATAGTTATGCTATAAGAAATTTTTAAAAAGCCAACAATCCCATATATCAATGAGCAAGAGACATGAATAGAATCTGCTTTAAAGAAAACAGACAAATGCCTAACAAACATATGAAAAAAATGCTCATCATCCCTAATTATTAGAGAAATGTAAATCAAAACCACTGTGAGATACCATCTAATCCCAGCGAGAATGGCCCACATCACAAAATCTAAAAAACTGCAGATGCTGGAGTGGATATGGAGAGAAGGGAACACTTTACACTTTACACTGATGCTGGTGGGACTGCAAACTAATTCACAACCTTTTTGGAAGGAAGTATGGAGAACCCTCAAAGAACTCAAGCTAGACCTCCCATTTGATCCTGCAATCCCATTCCTGGGCAACTACCCAGAAGGAAAAAATTCCTTTTATCTTAAGAACACTTGCACTAGACTGCTTATTACAGCTCAATTTACAATCACCAAAATGTGGAAACAGTCTAAATGCCCACCAACCCAGGAATGGATTAACAAGCTGTGGTATATGATACCATGGAATACTATTCAGCCATTAAAAAGGATGGAGACTTTATATCCTTTGTTTTAACCTGGGTGGAAGTGGAACACATTATTCTTAGAAAAGCATCAGAAGAATGGAGAAGCATGAATCCTATGTATTCAATTTTATTATAAGGACAATTAATGACCTAGTACACAATGGGGGGTGGGCGAAGGGGAGAGCAGAGAAAGAGAGAAGGAGAGAAGGGGGTTCGGGAAAGGAAGACCAGAGAGAGGGAAGGAGGGAGGGGGGTGGGGTCTCGGTGTGCAACACATCTCTTGGGGACAAGACAATTGTGAGAGGGACTTTACCTAACAAATACAATCAGTGTAACCTGGTTTCTTGCACCCTCAATGAACTTCCAACAATTAAAAAAGAAAGAAAGAAAGAAAGAAACCTTAAGGGTTCCAACAGTGGAACACATTATTCAGGAACTTAAGCTATATTCTCAGAGCAGCACCTCAAAGCTCTTAAATGCTTATCTCTGGTACCCTCAGCCATGGGTCAACTCAAATTCAATACATCAGTGAAATACCATACTGACATGTACAGAAGTGATTTATGCAATCCTGACACACTCTCAGCTGAACTTCATTGTTGGAGAATCAAATGGAAACACAGAGGAAAAGATATTGAGTTTCCATCCACCACTGATGAAGCCCTCCACCTGCCTGGCATCGTTTTTTCCTACCGTGTATGCATTGCTGAAGGTCCTGTGTATTTTTCCTGTGGTGAAGGCTGACAATGAGCATTATGAAAATGGAGGAAATCTTCTCAAAGTATACTTGAGAAACAGTTTGACAGACCCAAGGTCAAATAACATGGCTTTTCTTAACATAAATTTTGATATTAAACACGATCTGGATTTAATGGTAGATACATATATCAAACACTATACAACCAAGTCAGAGCTTCCTGTAGATAATTCAGAAACCATTGAAAATACCTAAGAGACTTTAAATATATATGTATATTTTTTTAGACAGAGTCTTACTATGTCACCCTCGGAAGAGTTCTGTGGCTTCACAGCTCACAGCAACCTCAAACTCTCGGGCTCAAGTGATTCTCTTATCTCAGCCTTCAGAGTAGCTGGGACTACAGGAACCCACCACAACGCCTGGCTATTTTTCTTTTTTTTTGGCTGGAGCTGGGTTTGAACCCACCACCTCTGGCATATGGGGCCAGTGCTCTACTCCTTTGAGCCACAGGCACTGCCTGCTATCTTTAGTTGCAGTTGTCATTGTTGTATAGCTGGTCTGGACTGGGTTCAAACCCACCACCCTCTGTATATGTGGCTGGCGCTGTAACCACTGTGCTAGGGGCGCTGAGCCAACTTTAAATATTTTTAAAGGCTTTCTTTTGTATTTAATATTTAAAAGAAGACCTGTAGGTGTACGTTGGCCACTTAATCACTAAATACCTTTGCCTATGGGCCTCTGTTGAATACTTTAGTCTTTGATAATCTACCTATTTGAATTGCTCCTGTTGAACGCTTATGCTTTGAAGACCTATCCATTCTTCCAAAAGATAGCATTAAAAGTGCTATGTTTCACTTTTTTGTGATCTCTGCTACTGGCACTGTGAAATTGTTTTAGTTAAGTCATTTTAGACATAACATTTACTATCACAATAGACAGACCCATGTCAGGTATTGAGTTGTCAATTCTTTGAGGAAATAAATTTTGAGGAGGTATGATAGGAAAGAATACATTTTAGAAAATATTACAATAAAGCCAATGATTGACCTTTGAAGCTAGTAGAAATTTTAAATATGTTGTTAAACATCTGTGGACAGTTAAAAGAAATTAGCAGGGAGAAGCTCGTGAGCTCACCATATGAGCACTTCAGTGTAGATTTTGTCTTTATCAAGTGAACTTACAGGAACAAGTAACAGTTAAAGTTTGAATGAAGAGCCTGCCACTGTTACTCCCCATCTGGTTGTGGCTGTTTAAGTTCCTTTGTCCAGCCTGTTCTCCATAAGCTTTCTAGCAGGTACTTGTCGAACACAATCGGTTTTGTGATTGACAGAATCCGAGGCCATAGATGCTGACAACTGACTTGACTGTTTCCTTCTGGCTTTTTCCATGACTTTCTATACTGCCTCGTCTTGATTTATAAGCAAAACCTGGAAAAGCTACCAAAAGAAGTGTTTTGTGGTTGATCTAGAAATAACAAGGAAAATATTGCTGTTATTTTTGGTGAAGAAAATCAATTTTGTAGAGTTTATGTCAATCTAAATAAAATGTGCATTGTGGTTATAAAAACAAAAGAAGACATACACAAGGCAAATTGGTATAGTACGAAATATCTTAGCCATTAGGAAATACAAATTAAAACCAGGGGCTCGGCGCCTGTGGCTCAATCGGCTAAGGCGCCAGCCACGTACACCTAAGGTGGCGGGTTCGAATCCCCAGCCCGGGCCCACCAAGCAACAATGATGGCTGCAACCAAAAATGGCCAGGCTCTGTGGCGGGCGCCTATGGTCCCAGCTACTTGGGAGGCGGAGGCAGGAGACTCGCTTGAGCCCAGGAGTTGGAGGTTGCTATGAGCTGTGATGCCATGGCACTCTACCCAGGGGGATAGCTTGAGGCTCTGTCTCAAAAAAAAAAATGCCTTTGTAGTATCCCAGAAGTTCTGATAATTCATGTCTTCATTATCATTTTATTGTAAAACTTTAGTAGTATCCTTTTTAATCTCGTTTATGACCCAGCTATGATTCAGCATAAGGTTATTTAGCTTCCATGTTTTTGTATGAGTATGTAGATTCCTGTTGTTATTGAGTTCAACTTTTATTCCATGATGGTACAAGAAAATACAAGGAATGATTTCTATTCTTTTAATTTTGCTGAGGTTAGACTTGTGACCTATGATGTAATCAATTTGGGAGGATGATCCATGGGTTGATGAGAAGAATGTGTATTCAGTTTTGTGAGGATGAAATGTTCTGTAGATGTCTGTTAAATCCAAATGTTGAATGGTTAAGTTTAAATGTAAAATTTCTTTGCTTAGCTCCTTATTGGAGGAACTATCCAACACTGCCAAAGGAGTGTTAAAATCTCCAACTATTATGGAGCTCGAGGAAATCAAGTTACTCATGTCTGTTAGATCCTCACTTACAAATTGAGGCACATTCTGGTTGGGTAAATAAATATTAATAATTGAAATCTCATCATATTGAAGTGTTATCCTTAACAAATATGAAGTGACCATCCTTATCTTTCCTTAATTTTGTTGGTTTAAAACCTATCGTATCTGTGAATAAAATTGCAACACCTGCTTTTTTCTGATTTCCATTTGTCTGAAATATAGATGACCATCCCTTCACCCTGAGTCTATATTTATTTTTTAAGGTAAGATGAGATTCTTGTATACAACAGACATCTGGCCTGAGTTTTTGTATCCAGTCTGCTAACCTGTGCCTCTTTAGAGGACAAGTTAAGCTGTTCACATTAATTGAGAATATTGATAAGCCTGGTAGAATTTTGAGTATTGAGTCCTTCACAGTGGACATTTTTAATCCTTTTACCACTGTGGAAGTTGGAATTTGATCAAAAGTTTCTGAGTGAGTTTACTTTTGTGATGGAAAATTTCACTGGTCATTATGGAAGATAAGTCTGAGAATATCCTGGAGGGCTGGTTTAGTTATGGAAAATTTCTTCAACATGTGCATATCGTTAAAGTATTTAATTTCTCCATCATAAATGATACTCAGTTTAGCTGGATACATGATCCTGGGTTGAAAGTTATTTTGTTTTAGGAGATTAAAAGTTGATGACCATGCAATATTCTTCTTAGCAAAGTTCTCAAGAATGGAAGAAAAAGTATCCAATGTACTTAGCCCTACTATGAAACTAATTTATAGGTTTCATAGGAAAGCTATAACCCAATTACCACCCAAGAATATGGGGAAAGGGGAGAGGGAGGGTGCGTGGAGGGAGGGTGATTGGTGGGATCATGCCTATGATTCATCTTATGAGGGTACATGTGAATCTTTCTAAATGTAGAATATAAATGTCTTAACATAATAACTAAGAAAATGACATGAAGGCTATGTTAACCAGTTTGATGAAAATATTTCAAATTGTATATAGAAACAGCACACTGTATCCCATGATAGTATTAATGTATACAGCTATGATTTAATTAAAAAAAAAAAGAAGAAAAGTTTTAGCAGAGAGATCTGCAGTCATTCTAATATTCTTCCCCTTGTAGGTTATGGGTTTTCTTACATCTGGTTGCTTTCAGAATTTTCTCTTTCAAATTAACTTTAGTGAAGTTAGTTATGATGTGCCTAGGAGATGTCTTATTTGGGTTGAGTCTTGCTGGGGTTCTAAAACTGTCTGCTATCTGCATTTCAGAATCTCTTGGCATGTCTGAAGAGTTCTCCTTCATTATCTCATGAGGAAGAGCCTTTGTGCCTTGTGAAGCCACCTTATCACCTTCAGGAATTCCTATAAGGTGAATATTAGTTTTCCTCAAATTATCCCAGAACTCTCTGAGAGAATGATCTGTTTTTGCTCTTCATTCTCTTCTTCTTTGAGCACTTGGGAGTGTTCAAAAGCTTTGTCTTCAATGTCAGAAATCCTTTCTTCTGCTTGCTCCATTCTGTTACTGAGGTATTCTACTGTATTTCTCAGATCTTTGAGGCCTGCAAATTCTTGTCTCAATGTTTCAAAATCTTTGGTGATTTTTCCTTTGAATTCATTGAGTTCTTGAGACAACATTTGAATTGCTCCTTGAATTTCTAATTCCAACTTTACATCCATTCTATTAATCTTATTTGCAATCCAAACTCTAATTTGATTTCTGACATCTTAGCCATTTGTCTATGAATGGGATCTTCAGTTGTGTCCCCCATATCTTTCCTTGGGGAGTTGATCTACTCTGGTTATTCATGTTACTGGAGTTTTTCCACTGATTCCACCCCATGATTATTTTACACCATTTGGATAGATGAGCAGATAAGGTGAAGTTGGGTTAGCAGGTTCCTGAAGTAGTGATTAACCAGCTCTTTGCCCAAGAGCTGTGCCTGGTGTCTGTACCTTTTCCCCTAGAGCTTTGCAAAGGACCTGTACAGTGCTCCAGCCTGACACACTGGGGACTTACTTGGTGTGGTGGGGCTAAGTGGCTCTGTCTTGTTTTCAGTCCTATCCTAGTAAATAAGTTACTCTGGGTTGAAGTCTCAGCTATGGAGAAATACCAGCAATTAAGTCACCCCACCCCCATGGGCAACAACTGGAAAAGGAAAATCAAACCTTCCCACAACCACATACCCAGGGTACAACTTTGGATAGTCCTAGGGTGACTGGTCCAGTCCGAGAGATCCAAATCAATTGTCTCAGTCATCACCTGGTCTCAAGTGAGGGAGTTCAAAAGGTCTGTGGCAACTAGATAGCAGAAGTCTGCTGGCAGCTCAGGTATGACTCATTCTGGTGCTCCATGGAGTCATAAGGACCATCCTAGCAAATGAATTTGTCTGGGAAGGTTGATTCCTCCTTACCCACCTTGCACCTCTGTCACACCTAGTCACTGGTAACCCTGCAGGGCTGTGACCCAGTTCCCTCCAAAGAGCAGATGTTCCAGGTGTTTGCAGCTGCCTGAGTCACAGGGAGATCTATGTCTCCTCAGCCAGGCCTCCACAGGTTCCTGAAGTAGTGATTAACCAGCTCTTTGCCCAAGAGCTGTGCCTGGTGTCTGTACCTTTTCCCCTAGAGCTTTGCAAAGGACCTGTACAGTGCTCCAGGAGGAGTTGAGGTCTGACAACCTCGGTTGGTTAATGGAAGCTGGGGTGGTTCACTCAGTTCCAGCCCTGCCACTAATTGATGTTGCTGACACTTATATTTGCACAGAATTTGTGATTCTGTCCTGGGTATTTTCCCCTGTGGACTAGGCACTGTTTGAGTTCACAGAAACTGCAATTCAGCCCCAGTCTGTGCCACCGCCTGAAGCCAGTGTGTCTGTCTCTGTGGTAGTCTGTGTTGGGACAGGTGTGGTTAGACCTCACACATGGCTCTGAGTTTTGGCCTCTGCTCACCTTCCTTTGTCTCAGCTATGATCCTCTAAGGGCCAGTTGCTTCTTAGGCTCACTAAAGCAGTCCTGGCTCAGCTCTTCCCTGGGAATATGCCATCTCTGCATGTGCATCTGCTATTCTCCATCCCCACTGCACTCTGCCCAGGCAGGTACTGCCTCAGGCATACACTTTGCTCACATTACTGTCCCAGACCTGTTCCACCAGTGTCTGCCAATGATGTCTGGCTTTCTCTGGTTGCCCAGAGAGACAGGGAGTGTCTCTTCAAAATATCCTCAGGGGTGTTAGCCCTATTGTTCCTGCTGCTGATGCTGCTGCCCCTCCTCTCCCTTTCCTGTATGGTTCCTTCAGTCCACTGTCTTCTCCTTACCCCTGTGCCACAGAATCAGCACAGACCTGCAACAGCCCATGCCCTGACCATGCCTCTTGAGAAAATGCCCAAGGATCTGAACTCCAGGGTGGACAGGCTTCCAGACCACAGGATGAGAGTGGAGGGGAGTGCTGGGAGTTCAGAATTGTAGGTAGAGAATATATACAGTTTTACACAGATTTATACCTGACAGGAGAGTACCATGGCACCCTGGTAGGGGAAGGAGGTCTGGTGTTAAGAGGGTCTCTCCCATGGGATAAAATGGGAGGATGTTTGAACTCTGCTTGCTTATTTGTAGAAAGTATACTGCGACCCATTCTCATGGAGGAGGGGACTCCCGTCTACTTGACGATGGGTTTTGTACCTTTTGTTTGTATCCTAGGGGGGTCTTAGCTTGCCTCACCAGAGTTGATGTGCATTCTTCAACTTCTCTTGGCTCAGCTCCAATCCATTAGTTTACTTGCTAAGCTTCTGTCCTTTAACTCTCCTTCTGGACTGGAGCCTCTGTGGAAAGCCGGCTCCAGTCAGCCATCTTGCCTCTGCCCCCTCTTTTCTTTCTTTCTTTCTTTCTTTTTAAAAATCTTTTTTCCCTTCTTGGTCTTCAATCTTCAATCCTTCTGGTCCTGTACCAAAAGGACTCATCAAAAGCCTAGGCCAGAGGCATGGTAACTTAAAGAGCAAGAGGAAATGAAAGGAAAATTCGGGCAAGGAAACAGATAAAAGAAAACACTCATGAGGAAAAATCAGCAGAAAAATTGTGGCAACGTGAAAAACCAGTCCAGTGTAACACCACTCCCCACCCAAGGGATGGTGAGGTAGCTACTGCAGAGGAATGCACCTATAAAGAAATGTTAGAAATGACAGAAAGGGAATTTAGAATACAGATGATGAAAACAATGAAGGAAATGATGGAAACAATGAAGGAAACTGCTGATCAAGTGGAAAATAACCAAAAGGAAATCCAAAACCAGAATCAAATAAGAGATGAACAATATGAAGAATATAGAAAAGATATAGCAGAGCTGAAGGAGCTGAAGGAAGTCAATTAGGGAACTTAAAGATGCAATAGAAAGTATCAACAACAGATTAGATCAGCAGAAGAAAGAATCTCAGAAGTAGAGGACAAAGCTCTTGAGATAACTCAGATAGTTAAAGAGGCAGAAAAGAAGAGAGAGAAAGCAGAATGTTCACTGACATAATTATGGGACTTTATGAAACATTCAAAAATACAAGTTATAAGTATCCCAGAAGGAGAAGAAGAATGCCCCAGGGAAATGGAAACCATGCTAGAGAATATTATAAATGAAAAATTTCCAAATATCACCAAAGATTCTGACACACTCCTTTCAGAGGGATATCAGATCCCATGTCACCTCAACTCTAACAGAGCTTCTTCAATACACATTGTGATGAACCTGTTCAAAGTCAAGACAAAAGAAAAGATTCTGCAAGCTTCCAGGAGTAAGTGCCAGTTGACCTACAGGGGCAAATCCATCAAGGTGACTGCAGACTTCTCTGATGAAATTTTCAAGCAAGAAATCAATGGTCATATACCTTTAATCTACTTAAACAGAATAATTTCCAGCCCAGAACTCTATATCCTGCTAAGCTAATTAAAATTGACAGAGAAATCAAATCACTTACTAATACACAAACATTGAGGAAATTTGCCACAAGACCAGTTCTACAGGAAATAATTCAACTTGTTCTACACAGTCACCATCACAATGGATCAATAGCAAAGTAAGAACTCAGAAATTAAAGGACAGAACCTAACTTCCACAAGGATGCAAAAGATAAAACTAAGCAATGGACTCTCACAAAACAAGATGAATAGAACACTACCATCAATTATCTCAATAAATGTTAATGGCTTGAATTCCCCACTGAAGATATATAGCTTGGCTGACTGGATTAAAAAACACAAGCCATCCATTTACTATCTGCAGGAAACACACCTAGCTTCAAAAGACAAATTAAAACTCTAAGTTAAGGGTTGGAAGACAATTTTTCAGGCAAACAGAATTCAGAATAAAAGAGGAGTTGCAATCCTATTTTCAGATACATGTGAATTTAAAGCAACTAAAGTCAAAAAAGACAAAGATGGTTACTTTATATTGGTCAAGGGAATAACACAACAAGAAGATGTTTCAATTCTAAATATCTATGCATCCAACTTAAGTGCTCCCAGATTTTTGAAACAGACCTTATAGTCTGAGCAATATGATATACTATAACACCATAATAATAGGGGATGTTAACACTCCTCTTACAGAGCTAGACAGATCCTCTAAATAGAAATTAAGCAAAAACATAAGAGACTTAAATGAGACACTAGAACATCTGTACCTGATATATGCACATAGAACACTCCATCCCAAAGATAAAGAATATAACTTCTTCTCATTATCCTATGGAACATTCTCCAAAATTGATCACATCTTAGGACACAAAACAAACCTCAAGAGAATCAAAAGAATTGAAATTTTACCTTGTGCCTTCTCAGACCACAAGGCACTAAAGGTGGAACTCAACTCCAACAAAAATATTCAACCCCACACAAAGGCATGGAAATTAAACAACCTTCTGTTGAATGACAGTTGGGTGCAGGAAGAAATAAAAGAGGAAATCATTAAATTCCTTGAGCACAACAACAATGAAGACACAAGCTATCAAAACCTGTGGGATACTGCAAAAGCAGTTTTGAGAAGAAAACTTATCACTTTAGATGCCTACATTCCAAAAATAGAACACATCAACAAACTCACAAGCCATCTTATGGAATTGGAAAAAGAAGACCAATGTAAGCCTAAACCCAGCAGAAGAAAAGAAATATCCAAATTAAGTCAGAGATCAATGAAATTTAAAGCAGAAGAATTATTCAGAAAATTAATGAAACAAGGAGTTGGTTTTTTAAAAAAGTAAATGAAATAGATAAACCTTTGGTCAGACTAACTAGAAATAGAAAAGTAAAATCTCTAGTAATCTCAATCAGAAATGACCAAGGGGCAAGAACAACTGATGCCATGGAGATACAAGAGATCATCTCTGAATACTACCAGAAACTCTATGCTTAGAAATTTGACAATGTGAAGGAAATAGACCAATATTTGGAATCACACCCTCTCCCTAGACTTAGCCAGGAAGAAATAGAGCTCCTGAATAGACCAATTTCAAGCACTGAGATCAAAGAAACAATAAAAAAAATCTTCCAACAAAAAAATGCCCAGGTCTGGATGGCTTCACAAAATAATTTTATCAAACCTTTGAAGAAGAGCTTATTCCCATACTGCAGAAATTATTCTAAAAAATTGAGGTGGAAGGAATCTTCCCCAACATGTTCTATGAAGCAAACATCACCCTGATAACAAAACTAGGAAAAGGACTAACTAAAAAGAACTTCAGACCAATTTCACTAATGAATATAGATGCAAAAATTATCAACAAAATCCTAGTCAATAGATTACAGCTTATCATCAAAAAAGTCATGCATTATGATCAAGTAGGTTTCATCCCAGGGATGCAAGGCTGGTTTAACATACACAAGTCCACGAACATTATTCACCATATCAACAGAAGCAAAAACAAAGACCATATGATCCTTTCAATAGATGTAGAAAAAGCATTCGATAAAATCCAGCATGCTTTTCTAATTAGCACACTGAAGAGTATAGGCACAGGGGCACATTTCTTAAAGTGATCAAAGCTATTCTTGACAAACCCACAGCTAATATTTTACTGAATGGAGTAAAACTGAAAGCTTTTCCTCTTAGAACTGGAACCAGACAAGGTTGTCCTCTGTCACCATTATTATTCAACACAGTGCTGGAAGTTCTAGTGAATACAATTAGGCAAGACAAGGAAATAAAGGGCATCCAAATGGGAGCAGAGGAGGCCAAACTCTCCCTCTTTGCTGACGATATGCTCTTATACTTAAAGAACCCCAAAGACTCAACCACAAGACTCCTGGAAGTCATCAAAAAAATAATGTAATGTCTCAGGATATAAAATCAATGACCACAAGTCAGTAGCCTTTGTATACGCCAATAACAGCCAAGATGAGAGGCTAATTAAGGACACAACTCCCTTCAGCACAGCTTCAAAAAAATGAAATACCTAGGAATATACCTAACAAAAAAGGTGAAGGACCTCTATAAAGAAAATTATGAAACCCTAAGAAAGGAAATAGCATAGAACTTCAACAAATGGAAGAACATACCATGCTCATGGCTGAGAAGAATTAACATTGTTAAAATATCTATACTTCCCAGAGCAATCTACAAATTCAATGCCATCCCTATTAAAATACCAACATCCTATTTTCAAGACTTAGCAAAAATTATTCTGTGTTTTGTATGAAACCAAAAAAAAAAAAATCCATATAGCTACAGCAGTTCTTAGTAATAAAACAAACATACCAAATTTTAGACTGTACTACAAGGCCATACTGGTCAAGACAGCATGGGACTGGCACAAAAATAGAGACATAGACAATTGGAATTGAATAGAAAACAGAAAATGAAACCAACAACTTACAACCACCTAATCTTTGATAAGTCAAATAAGAACATATACTGGGGAGTGACTCCCTATATAATAAGTGGTGCTGGGACAACTGGATATCCACATGTAAAAGACTAAAACTGGACCTGCACTTTTCTCCACTCACAAAAATTGATTCAAGATGCCTTAATCGGTTTTAAATCTTTTTTTATAAATAGAAGTTGTATAAATTAACAATGATAGCAATTATTATAATCACATACATGGTAGGATTTATTTGTGGATGCCAGAGAAATATAAATTATTTACAACGTAAAATTTCAAAGTTCAATAAAAATTGGTTGATGTTAGTGCTATGAGTTTAAGTATTTACAGAGTTAAATTAAAATTAAATTGAAATCTGTGGGTTAACTTATGTAAAAATAATTCCTTTAAATTATTGACAAGCCAATTTTGCAGAGTCCTCATTCTAGCTTACACAATGTTAGAGCAAATTCTGTCATCTATTCTCTGCATCTTAATAGCTACTATTGGAGCTGAACAGAAAAGACACAAGACTTCAAAAAATGGAAGTAAATATGTTACCTATCCTTAAATCATTAATTTTCTAACTGGCTTCTATACTGTGGGAGTCAATTTAGTTCCTATGATGATTCCTACTTAAAACACAGTGTCACAACTTGCAAGAATAAATTCTAAAATGAGTTATAATATTATAATAAGGAGTTTCACAGTCACATTAAGTCCTATTCTTTTATCTAAAATGAATTAAAAATTTTCCCAAACTACTAGTTCAAAAATAATAGGCAGCCAAATGCTCCTAAAATTCTACATTAGCCTTAAATATTCACAATTAATTCACAGCAAGAACCTCTTCCTTGCACATATACACACAGACGTGTGTATGTTTAGTAATCTTAAAATTAGTTTTGTAATTTTCCTTTTTCCTTTCTGGCCAATTACTCTCACCTGTCATGCATGAACAAGCACACACAGAATCATTCTTACATGCAAGGAGAGCCATCATTGCATTCATTATATCTGTGGTCAACGGGACCTGTGAAAATATAGTATTTGATTCAACTCAGGAATATAAATTATTAAGTTAATTAAACCAATGAATTAGTGAAAAAGGAGTGAACAAATTATGTTGACTTTGCTTTCAATGTAATAATGCAGTTTATTAAGTTATTAATTGCTTTGAATGTTTTTAACTTACCCCTTTTAAATTTAATCAAAAAAATTTTTTTAAATTGTTAATTCCATAACAACTGTTTCTAAAGCTTGAATTAAGTTTGGATAAACCTTTTCAGTGTGTACTGATCCATTTTCAGGACAGAATACTTGAAAGATTTTGTCACTCTGATTCTCTGTATAACTATTGAGATAATGTTTGGAATTTTGGTGGAGGTGGAAATAAGGCCACACAAGATTAGGGCCCAAGAATTGAACTGAAAATCAAAAATGTATGGTGGCCAGTTATATGCCATATTTTCCTTGATGAAGTAAGGGAACTTAGCTTTGGTTCACAATAGCAGTGATACTCCTAGATTTGAAAGACTCCCTTAGTAATTTCAAGTGATTTATCTTTGGAGTAAGATCTCAACCAATGTTTAAAAGTAAAGGGCCCATGATCTCAAATGTGATGCATAGAATTTGTATATTCTACCTTAGTCTCCTGGGTATTTTGAACAAATATAGCACTCAATGGAAAACTGTACATTAAAGGGGGGAAAGGATCTTACGAGATACAGAAGTGTCACATAGACAGTAACGATCTGTTGGGGGAAGGCCAGCCTGTGACAGAGTTGATGAGGAGTTACTCATGCTTTTCACTAATGTTTCTTTTAAAATCAGTTTTGTCAGTGAATATTTAATGAGCATCACTACTGTGCTGAATCCAAGGATACAGTTTGAAATGATTTGCCATTCTTACCCAACCAAAGTATGATAGCAATTGAGGAAAGGAAGTCACACAGCTGAACCCTTGTGATGGTATAACCTCTAGTAGTTCCGATACTGGACTTTGCCTTCTCCTTCCCTGTGTCAGTAGAGATTGGGGGAGACCAGATGGATTTACACAGACAAGGCTTTTATTGGGACTTTTTGTCTGAACAAAGAGGGAGACAGTGCTGCTTAAGGGGGCAACCAACCTAACTTTCTAAAGAAAAGGCTGGGGAAATTTTATGGGGTTCTACAGAGAGGGTGGTTGTCAGTTTTAAGGCATCACAAGCAGAAGCTGGGCTCTGTTCGCCCCTGGGCACTTAGTGGTCATGCTTCCTCATAACTGCATTGTGTCATTAGCATGTAAAATCTCTACCCCTAGGTGTGACGCTTAGCATTAATATGAGACTTTGATGAGATAAAAGTCAGGGTCAAGTCAGTATAGGGGGTGTATTTTTTAGCTGCAGGTGTTAGATCCACATAAGTCTGGTTTCTTTGCAGACGGATTCCTTACCGACTGGTTTCAGCATCTTGTTTCGGTGGACCTGGAAGACATTCTTGAAGGGGCAGACACATATTGACTCCCTCCTTACATATATATGTGTAGAATTGCAGCAGCTAGGAAATCATTTTTACTTTTTCTCTTTCTATAGTTCATTAGCCTGGGTTATGACCGTAATGAAAAACCCTTGCTGTCTCCCTTGGTCAGAAGTGAGGCCAACATCTTGTTCCTATATTGTCTTGGTTCTTGATAACAGTGGCATAATTAGTATCAGATCCCTTCCACTGTGGGATGGAACTCTTAAAGAAGTCTTCATATCCAATATTTGATTAAAAACAGGTTACAACAAAAATAATCTGGTAATAGTCTTATTTCCTGCCTTGAGTAAGTTGTTCACTGCCCTAAACATGGCTTATTCCATTTGTGAAATGGATAACAGCATTGTCTATATTATTGAGCTGCTGGAGATGTTAAGTAACGTAGTCCATTTCAACAGATTAGCACAGTGCCTGACACATTTTAATTATGCAACATTTATTAGGATTATAATTTTACATTACTGTTATAGTTTGCTATAATTGAACAAGGATAGGAAGGAGGACTTAGTGTACAACAGAAAATGTCATAGATACACCATGCATAAAAATCTAGGAGACAGTTAAAAATTCAAGGGGAATTTACCACCATTCATATGAATATGCCTTTAATGCTAAAAGGCAAAACTAATATTTTTCATAACCTGATCACAAGCAGCATGGTTCGCATGCTTTCTATCTTTATTTAACTCTAGATTGCATGGACTAGGCACGTTACCCCAGCCTCTTTTCCCTCATGAATAAATTCATCCTCTATTTAACTTTGCTTCATACAGTATAATACATTCTGGAAATATGAAGGTTTCAGAAGTGTCACACAAATATAGAACTCTAATGCTTTCTGATCACTCGAAAGCCATGGTTAAAAAAATAATAACCCTAAATAGAGATGGGCTGATAGTATGCTAGAAGATATTGCTGCTGCTAAGTTTAATAAAATATGAGTGACATGCTTAGAAAGAATCACATTTCTATAACAATGTCTTATCATGGAAAGAATCACATTTCTATAACAATCTGGAATGCCATAGAGCAAAATTTGCTGCCAGTGAGTGGAATGAGAAACACAGGGCTCTATGTTCTGTGACAGAGTATTAACCACCCAGCCCTGAAACAGACAACGCTTCTTTGTCACAGAGACCTCACACTTCCCTCATGAGTCAGGCTTCCAAGACCCTGTCATCTGAGAACCTTCACACATTGCATTTTGCTCCATGCCTTCTCTAACACTCTGGCTACTATAGCATTTGCTGGAAGGGCATTAGTTCTTATTCCTAAAAGCTTTCAGCTTGACACATTGATTTGCAGAAATATGACAGGGAATTGAAATTCCCAAAGATTGGAAAAGATGATGATAGGAGTTTGCACAGAATAGGAAGTTGTCCCATTTTTAGTGTTTATGTTTACTTAAGTGGGTTGTCTGTAAGTCGTCATTGACTACAGGAAAATAGTATTGGCTAAAGGAAATAAGAATTTGAAAGGAATCAAGTGACATCTCTTTTCTTTCTACACACACGTACTTTCCTGTTGCATTTTTTCACTGATAGAAACAGATACTTTATTCCATTCTTCCTTGATACTGAAAATCTGACAAGAACATTGTTTTTTTTTAGCTTATTATTCCTGGAATTTGAATCACTGGATTTTTTTTTCATGTTGAGAAATAACATTATATTTGCTGCCATTAAACATGAAGAAATTGATCTTAAAGCTAAGAAATATTTCCAGAAATACATTTTCTTAAATTTTATTAATAATTGAGAGGTGACTGATTAAGATGAGCTGTATTTGATTCATTCCCTGCGTGATCTTTGGCAGGTGATTTAATGTTTCTAACCCTTAATTTCTTTCTGCACAAGGCAATGATAACTGGCAAAAGGCCTAAGTAGGCAATTCCCCAAATAAAATATACAAATAGTCAATAAGCACGTGAAAATGTGGTCAATATCATTAACCATTAGGCTACTGCGAATAAACACCACAATAATATACCTCTTACCCACTAAAAAGGCTTTAATCAAAAGCCTAAATATTATAACAAGTTTCAGTGAAGATGTGAAAAATTTGTATCCCTTACATATTCTTGGTGGAAATATGAAATGATTCAGTTATCTTGGAAAGAAGTGTGGACATTCCTCAAAAGCCTAAACTTAGAGTTGCCACATGATCTAGCAATTCTCCAGTAAAGAGGCAATGAAGATTATTCAGTAGTCTTAGAAATAATCATTTTCTACAAGGGGAACACTTCTACACTGCTGGTGGGAATGCAAACTAATACGTTCCTTTTGGAAAGACGTCTGGAGAACACTTAGAGAACTAAACATAGACCTGCCATTTGATCCTGCAATTCCTCTACTAGGTATATATCCAAGAGACCAAAAATCACACTGCAACAAAGATATTTGTATCATAGTGTTTATTGCAGCCCAATTCATAATTTCTAGGTCATGGAAGACGCCCAAGTGCCCATTGACCCATGAATAAATCAATAAATTGTGGTATATGTACACCATGGAATATTATGCAGCTTTAAAGAAAGATAGAGACTTTACCTCTTACAAGCTTACATGGATAGAGCTGGAACATATTCTTCTTAGCAAAGTATATCAAGAATGGAAGAAAAAGTATCCAATGTACGCAACCCTACTATGAAAATAATTTATAGCTTTCATATGAAAGCTATAACCCAATTATAGCCCAAGAAGATGGGGAAAAGGGAGAGGGAGGGGAGGGGACGGGGGAATATGGGTGGAGGGAGGGTGATTGGTGGGACCACACCTATGGTTCATCTTACAAGGGTACATGTGAATCTTTCTAAATGTAGAATATAAATATCTTAACACAATAACTAAGAAAATGTCTTGAAGGCTATGTTAGCCAGTTTGATGAAAATATTTCAAATTGTATATAAAACTAGCACACTGTACCCATGACTGCACTAATGTACACAACTGTAATTTAATAAAAATTAAAAAATAATAAAAATTAAAAAATACATTTGTGATTAACGTCTTTTATAGCATGCTAAACTTGGTAATACATGGAAGGTGAAAAACTCAGTGGTAGATTCCTTGGTGTTTCATTTGTTTGCATCATACAGTACATCTTTTTGCTTAAAATCCTTCAATTTCATGATTATCATAAATTAAATGTTAAACATCTTCAATCTTAAAAATAACTATATCTAAAGGCATCGAGACTGTGTGGGATCAATCACTATGAAAATTGTATTCAACTTATGATTTCTGTTATCAAGAGAGTTTACTTTTAAGACTAATATCAGGCTTCAAAAAGAGGGAAATAGAATTTAAATCATCATACTTTTCATAAGCAAAAAATAACTAGTTGCTCAGGAAGAGAAATTTTATTTCTGACAGCATAGTCAGAGAGATAGTCATTTGTTGTCTTTCACAAAGAAAAGAATTAACAAAATTAAGCATTTTTACAAGTAGAATCTGCAGTGAAGTTTGGTTTTTATGTTATTTCTCAGGACGGGTCTTTAAAATCATGTAAGAGCATGTCATTAAATTTAATGGTTTAATTCAGAAAAAAAATATGGTGCCAAGTGTTGGTTCATCTGGTTGACTTGACTCAGGTATAGATTCTTAACCTGTGCTACCTAGCGTAGTAGCACCCAACCAAATATGACTAATGTTATATGTAAAATAATTAAAATTAAGTAAAATAAGAAATTCTGTTTCTCAACCTCAGTAGCCACATTTCTAGTACTAATGGCTATTGCGTTAAACACAGATGTAGAACATTTCTGTCACTGCCGAAAGATTTATTGAATATCATGACTTAATTATCTAGAAAAATCATTTATTTTTTTAATTATGGATTGGGTATTCTTTTGAAAATTTGAGAAATATTGATCTGAAATAATAGATTAAGAACCTTTCCCTTTTAGGCAACTGTGCATACTATAGTTTGTTAAAATAGGCTTTGAAAATATGGAAATGTTCTTTTAAATGTTATTTTTCTTAAAGATTATTAGAAGATCAACTACTTAATAATTCCACCTAAAGACAGAGCCATACCTATAATGAAAAGCTAAATTTCAAATTGTGACTGACATCATTCCCTAAAAATCAAAATATGCACATATTGTCTAATAAATGCACTCTGGCTCTTTGACCTTTATTGATGATGATAACTTTCATTGATGATGATCAGCATTACAACAATAATTACGTAACTGAGAATTAAAATGCCAAGTGCTTTATTGAATGATTCACATATGTTAGCTTACATAATCCTCAAAACTCCTATGGGTCAGGCACTTTCTTCTCTGTATAGAATTCAGAGATTGGAAGAAAAATCATCAGATATACGTATAGGAAATTTCTCAAGATAACTCACAACCAGTAAGAGATGAATCAAGAATTGTACTTGGAATTTCTTTAGTTATTTCAGATTTAAGGTCTGTTATACACAGAAAAATAGATGAATGAAATTCCAAGTAAGTCACAACTGTCAAACTTTTATTATGGGAAAATGATAAAGCACATATAACTATAAGCTCAACTCGTCCATTAAAAGAAAAAAAATAAACTGCCTTTGCACACTTACCTTGAAATTCTATACCTTTCTGAAATACACTAGGAGGAAAAAACTTGTTTTGAAAGATAAACCTACATTACTGAATGAATATCTGATTACCATATAACCCACACATTTTTGCCTTTTACATTTCTGGGAGTTTTTTAAACATATGTTTAATATTTCTATTGCTTTGACTACTCTTATATAAAATCAGGAGCTAGCCAATTCATTTTGATGATCTGTAGGTTTCATAGGAGAAAAGACAGTTCCAGAAGGATCCAGCCTTTCCTCGCCTTTGCTGTACATTGGAGGAAGAGTTGTGGTAAGCCACACATTAAATATGAAAAATCATATGCAATGAAAAAAATCCATGAATAATTTCCATGCTATCTGCAATCACAGATGAACAAAAAAGTACTCACATAATTCTTCCATGGCCCATGGGCTGCGGGTTGGACACCCTTGGTTGAACTTACAATTTTCCTACTTTTTTAGTTCATTTTGATTAACCATCCAAAATGATGGCATAGTATAAGAAGTTAAAATAATGTTTCTAAATATAGAATGATTTCTGTCTTTTACACTCGAAATAACTTGCAGTTCAAAATAAATTTATCACACAATACCACAAAACAAATCCTTGTTAACACTCAACTCGTACATGAAAACATATAAAATTCCTCATATAATTATTTCATTCATTATATATAATTATATATACAAGTTCAGATTACAGAAAATATAACCAGTTTGGCAAGAGCCTGTTAGCTAAGAATCACTAAACTAAAATGCAAACTAAAACGTTTACATTTACTTTGAATTGTATTACACTAAGAGTTTAAGATGAACTTACTGAAACCTACACTGCATTGTTACAATTGTATGTTATTTAACGTATATAATATTTTTCATGGAAAATATATTTCATTATCCTTGTGCTTGGATATAATAATTAACGCATGTAATAAAATTTGTCATTTGTTTCAAAAAAATTTACTTGGACAAGCTGGAAAAAAGAAAGATAAACTTACTTATAAAGGTGGTAGGTAAGGACTTGTTAGCACTTTAGACATAATTTTTCCATTTCACCAAATACCCTCTCAGTGTCTTCAAACTCTCAGTACTTAGCAGAGCATATATGTTATGTAGAACAAAAGATTCCTATTTTATTTATTTAATCACAACTTTATACATCAATACATTTATGTGGTACAATGTGCTGATTTTATATACAATTTGGAATTCTTACATCAAACTGGTTAACATAGATATTCTTGTAGGTAACTCCAAGAACAGTAAGCCTTACTTTCCTACAAATTTTCCTCTTATTTCAATATCTTTATGACATAACTTTCTAATGACTTCACATGGTAAAGAGACACTAAACGAGAAGACAGAAGACCTGAGTTTAAATACCACTTTGGCAACATACTTGTTTCATGGTGACTGTTTCTCATCTGTAACACAGAGCAATGGTGTCTTTCTCAAAAGACTGTTTGGATTTGGAAGCAAGATGAGGTATGGGAAAGACTGCTACAAATGTAATGGATTTTAATGATCATTCTTATTAATGTAATGTTTGGCAAAGGAGAGTAGAAATAGCATAACTTATATGCTTTTGAAAAAAGACTCAGCACCCATACATCCTGCAGTTCATTTCTTGTTTCATTCTCAAATTTTCTAGGGCTCACTATAAGATTTTCTCTAATTTCACATATGTAGTACAATGTAATGAAAATTAGATTTTCACTGTCCTGATAAAATAACCTTTAATTTTCTTTTGTTTATTCTTCTTTGAGTGACATGCAAATTTTGAAATCATATGATGTAAGGAGGAGCACAATCGCTGAATGCAGTGGACGCGACGCGTCACACAAACAAACAAGAAAAGTTTTTTTTTACCTCAGAAATATTGCAAAGCATGGTAGATTACAAAAATGACCAATTATTTCATCCTTTGAACCTGTGTGCCCTGTGCTATGTCTTTGCAATTCCTATTAACAAGAAATAGTCACCTGCTGTCCATGTGACATGCTTTGGTTTATAAAATGCAAAAGGGATAGTGTTTCAGTTGTAAGACTCAAGAGACCTTGTGCTCAGGTCTCTCTTAGAATCCTTCTCAGTGGTCATGAATATAAACATAGGCTAGATTATTGGATGACAGGATACACATAGCCTAGTCACTTGACACTCTGACCAACAAACCATATTGCCACCATTTTTATGCATTCAGCCATTAGACCAACCAGCTCTTTGCCAACTTGATAACTGAGTTAGTCATGACTAATATAGTCTACCCATCAAGTTGACCCATATAGCTCAGAAAAAAATAACTACCATGTTTAAGCCACTGAGCTTAGAGAATTTGATAGTAATTACCCATTGATGTATGGCAAACTACCATAAATGTAGTGGCTTATAACAACACTCAATTATTTAACTTATTATTCTGTGAGTTGGCGATGTGAACTAGAATCACCTGGATGGTTTTTGGATTTGAACTGGACTGCTTCATGTGACTGTGGTCAGCAAACAAGTCATTTGGACATCCTAGGCCAGGTGTCCAGGATGGCGTCCCCAGGGGTAAAGGGTTTGTGTTGCATGCTGTCTCTCATCCTCTACAAGAAAACTTTGGAACTCTGACATAAAGACAAAAGATGGAAATTAAGAGATATTAGGGACTGTTTGGGATAACTTCATATATGTTCATATAGAGTTCTAGAAAAAAGGGACAGAAAGTTTGACAAAATCATTATTTGAATATTTAACAGACTAGAATTTTCCATAACTGCTAAAAGACACCAATCTATGGCTCTGTCAAGTCCAAAAACTTTAAACAGTTAAATTTCAAAAATCCACATCCAGTTGTATCACAGCTAAATTTCACTGAAATGAAATTGAAACAAAAATCTTTTAAAAAGTTGTGTGCTTGAGAGATGATGGGATGGAGGTTTTATAGAATACTTGCAAAGAATATAATCACAATGATTTTATAATAAAAACAGTGGAAAGAGTATGACAGTGGAGAGACATCATTAACGTTTTTAGAGACGAGACAATAATTCTAATTTTAGAATTCTAAACCTATTAAAAATATCTTTCATGAAATACAATCATTTTCAGATTAAACCAGTGAAAGAATTTGAATCTGAAAATTTGTCACCAACAGTTCACAGTAAAGGAAATTAAAAAGAATGTATCTCAAAAATAACAACAAAAATTTCAAATGGTAGATTTGAGGCTAGAAAAAAAGTCAAAATGTAAACACTGTGGGGAAAATTTAAATAAATATTAACTGTATACAATAAATAATATTAATTTTTGTGTGGCCATAGTAAATTTTCCTAAGCAAAGTAGGGATTAAAATACATGATAATAGTTACATATAAGCCAGAAAATAAATATATAGTCATGTTCTGAGGGTATTCTTTAGTTATAGAAGAAGGTCTAATGATAATCAAATTAATCACAATTTATTATGTTGAAAATTTTGATAGGATAAGTATGTTATAATTTCTTAATCACTAAAATAATAAAAATAGTATAAATATATTCCACATTGTGGATGAGGAGAGAAAAATTTTAGAAATGTTCACTCAACACAAAGACAAAAAGGAGAGAAAAAGAAATAGAATATGAAAGACATAAAAGGAACAAAGAATGATTGTAGGTTTCAACTATATGTGAAAAATTATATTAACTACAAACACACTAAATCCTCTGAGTAAACTGTAAAGACTATTACAAAGGAAAACTCAGCTATAAGCTGCTTTTAAAAGACAAAAAAAAAAGAACAACACATATGTATATAAAGTTTATATATAAACATATAAGGTTTACATACATATGATTAAAAATTAACGCAATATGTACTAAACAGAATAATCTTGGAATTATTTATTAATATTGGATCAAATAATATTCATAGGCTAGAATAGTACCATAAAGAAAAGGGGTCCATTTATAGTGGTGAGTTTAACTTCACCAAGAATACATTACAATTAAAAAAAGTATGAATCCCATGACATATTGTTTAATTATTTGAAAATAAAATTAAAAATATTTTTAAAAATTGAAAAAATTATATTGATCATGACTTTTTAATTTCCCTTTGTAACTAATAGAACTAGGAAATTAGCAACCAAAAAAATTAACAACGATAGAGATTTCAATAGTATAACTGCCTTACTTTCACACGCACACACATATAGTGCATTGAACACCTATGCACAGTAAACTGTGACGATTTATAAGCTAATGGATTTAGAATACTTATTAAAGTTTTTTTGATATAGCTTCCATAAAGTAAATGTTATCAGTAATTATTATGGTTTTAAAATATTTTTATGTACTGTTCCTTTCTACTTCACTAAGCTTTGGCCAATTCTCTTGATCTCTTGCTTTTAATATTAAAGTAAATTTTTTTTAAAACTTCTGGATCTCTGTACTATTCTATTTCATACTTCTCTGATTTTGTCATTTAAGATCCCTCTACCTAGGTTATTTTAAGTCACTCCTTCCTTGTACACACGGTGCTGTCATTCAGCTGTATGAAAATACTCCCCTCTACCTTTTAATCAGCATGCCAACGTATCCTTCTATACCAATGCAGGTGAGCTAATAGCAATGTCTTTCCAATACCTAATTTATAAAATTACTGATACTTTTCCTTAAGTAATACTATTTCCTTAAATGTCTTGCTCTGTTACATGAAACAGCTGACCTTTTTATTTATGTCTCCACTGTGCTGAATTTATATCCTTATCCCATCCTGTTCTCTTATTTAGAAACTTTTGCTAATTTACATCCACACACATACACACACACACACATAATATCATTTCTCTCACCTAGATTCTTCCTTCTCATATACAATTCCACCATTTTTTTCTAATCAAACACCTGTTTTTTAGTATAGAAATCATTCACTCTTCTATCTTTCCTCCTAGAACTCAAATTAGTTTACATCTTAGGTTCAAATAAATACTCAAATTAAATCTCATGCTGAAGCCACTTCTGAATAGTTGAAAAATTGGCCACAGTAAACACATTCACCCTTTTTATAAGCACATAAGTGAAGAATACTGGTATACTTTCTAGCAAAAACTGTGATGA
This sequence comes from Galagoides demidoff, assembly GCA_963574575.1. Lineage (NCBI taxonomy): Eukaryota > Metazoa > Chordata > Mammalia > Primates > Galagidae > Galagoides > Galagoides demidoff. Next base: position 2,939 of record CAUYQV010104304.1, on the reverse strand, counting down.
TATACTTAAATGAATGTTTATGACTTGAATACAATTCATGACTCAAGTTGCTAACTCTGAAAAAAATTATAAAGTCCATTATGCTTTATAAATAACTGTAAACATAATCTACTACAGATTAAATAATTCAATAACACTGAAAATCTTTTGTTTCTTATGTACTGTTCTGTATACTTCTATTTTCTCAAAAAAGAATAATGTGGTAATCACCAGTCTTTGATATTTCTGTCATTATTACACAGTTTACTGTGTACTTTTGTTCTGCATAATTTTAATTCTATGGTTTTAAGATCAAGTTCTGGTGATATTTGGAAGGGTAAAATTTCCATGAGCTTTTAAGATATTGAAAAGGAAAATCTATATGATAAAATAAAAATGATTTTTTATCTGTTGTTGATAATGACTTGTCTTCAGTTTTGGTGTATTGAAGTAGTTAGAAATATTTTATTATTGTTGTTGAAGAATATAATGTGCTCTTTGAAATGTCATATTTTAAATATTTAATTTTAGAAATAATGCCAGCTACAATAGCTCTGTTAACATTATGACAGAGAAAAATCAATAGCTACTAACAGAGTGATATGTCACTGGGAAAGGTTATTTTTACTGTGAAACTGTGCAAAATGTATTAACTAATTTTCTTTTTACATCTAGACCAAAACAGTAATTAAATTCACAGAAGTAGGGCAGTTGATATGGTTTAAATTTAGTTATCCTCAGGTGGAGGGTTGGAGGATTACATATTAAATTGATTTCTTTAAAATACATAAAATATTAAGCTCTTAATTTTTCTGTGTGTTCTCTCTTAAAACTCTCTTTCCCTTGGCTTATCTTTCACAGTAAAAATGTATTATACCCACCTATTTGCTCAAACCAGAAACACAGGGGTCATCTTTAAATTTTTATTTTCCACCAAACACCACATTCAATTCATTAGAAAGTTGTTGCCTATAACTCCAGATAGACTGTAATTCATAGTTCTTTTGTATGTTTATTGCTATGACTTTAGCTCAGGCTACTGTTATCTCTCATCCTATTACCATAGATTTTTGACTACTTTCTTTAAGCCCCTCTGGTCCCTCCGAAATACTTACCTTTATAAATAAATATGCTTCCACCTACAGTCTTTTAGTAATTTCTTACTTCGCTCAACATATCATTAGAAACTCCTTGTCAAAGCCAACAAAGGTCTTATATTTGTTGAATGAGCCATTTAACCTTATCCTACACTTCTTTGCTCTTGCAAATGATTGGGCCAGTCACTGGTGTTCTCATTTCTTGAACATGTACAGCTCATTGTAATTTATGCCCTTTCTGTTATCCTTAACAGCAATGCTTTCCTCCCAGATGTTCCTTTTCCTAGTTCCTCCTCAAACGTTGACACTTTAGCCAATTTTTTAGTCACTTTATCTAAATAACCTCCCAACATATACAGAGTTGTCCATTTCTATATCATATCACCATGTTTCGTGTCATACACAGCATATGGGACTATCTGAAAATAGTATCTTCCTTCTCATTGTTGAGATATTCTCTCTAGAAATCTTGTCTGGTTTATGCAACACTTTATCTGGATGCCCAGGATAATATCTAGTGTATGGCAGAAAAAAAAAAACAGCAAACACATCTTTAGTGAATGGAGTTCAATATATGTTTTCCAGAAAAGCTAAAGCTTAACTGGAGCTTGCAGTAAAACATACAGATACTGTATGAAAATTGTGATTTATAAAATCTTGACATCTCGGTATATGCATCCCCCAGATGAAAACATATGAAAACATTTCCACTTTCTCAGCAGAAGGACAATAATAGACGCTGGGATGCTATAGCTGCCTTGAAACTTTGATTTCATTTCTGCTAAATAAAAGGGCAAACCACAGATATAAATGAGAGGATATCACTTTACAGGATTTGAAGGTTGTTAATAAACCAAAAAACTTCATAAGTGGCAGAGAGCCTAATTATGAGGAACATAGTGAAAACAGATGTACTCTAACATATAATAGATTGTGTGAACTGTCACAATTCATTGCAGCTGGGAGGCTCTGAATGCCAAGGCTTGGCTCTTAAGGCCTGGTGTGTAATGACAAACAAGATCACAGGATGCCCCTTAGGGTTGTATTATGGTGATCAAGTCCAAATTCCTAGTTCTCAGTGGTGCCCACTATGGCTGAGTTCTTATGACACTGGAACAGCTCAGTGTTACAAGGAACTGCCAAAATTGCCAAAGGGAATTACATCTTTAGTAATATAGTGAAAATAAAAAGAGTTTAGAGACCATGTAGAAGAAAAATTCACTTTATCTGATCAATTTTACTCTGTACAGGCTAAAATAACATTTTTTTTTCCTTGAATGTTAGAAATTCATTGAAGGTACAAAGAACCAGATAACACTAATTTCATTTGTTGGGTAAAGTCTCTCTCATAATTGTGTCCCATCCCCAAGAGGTATGTCACACCATGTAACCCACCACCCTCTCCCGCTTTCCCTCACCCTGCACCCCCTTTTCCCATCCCCACTAATTGATGTACTAGGTCATCAATTGTCCTCATATCAGAATTGAGTACATAGGATAGTTGCTTTTCCATTATGATGCTTTACTAAGAATAACGTGTTCCACTTCCATCCAGTTTAATACACAAGATGTAAAGTCTCCATCATTTTTAATGGCTAAATAGTATTCCATAATATACGTATACAGCAGCTTGGTAATCCATTCCTGGGTTGGTGGGCATTTAGGCTGTTTCCACATTTTGATGATTGGAAATTGAGCTTCAATAAACAGTCTAGTGGCTCGGCGCCTGTGGCTCAATTGGCTAAGGCGCCAGCCACGTACACCTAAGGTGGCAGGTTCGAATCCCCAGCCCGGGCCCGCCAAACAACAATGATGGCTGCAACCAAAAAATGGCTGGGCGTTGTGGCGGGCGCCTGTGGTCCC
>CAUYQV010104302.1:0-36766 GCA_963574575.1 Galagoides demidoff | reverse complement strand
TTTAGGCTTGGTGCCTATGGCTCAAGTGGCTAAGGCGGCAGGTTCAAATACAGCTGGGGCCCACCAAATAACAATGATGGCTGCAACCAAAAAATAGCCGGGCATTGTGGTGGGCACCTGTGGTCCCAGCTACTTGGGAGGTGGAGGCAGGAAACTCACTTGAGTCCAGGAGTTGGACATTGCTATAAGCTGTGATGCCATGGCACTCTACCCAGGGGGATAGCTTGAGGCTCTGTCTCAAAAAAAAAAATCATGAGATATGGAAATGAATATTATTAAGAATAAGAAATCATAAAATTACAAATTTTATTTTATTTTTATTTATTTATTTTTGAGACAGAGCCTCAAGCTGTCGCCCTGGGCAGAGTGCCGTGGCATCACAGTTCACAGCAACCTCCAACTCCTGGGCTCAAACGAGTCTCCTGCCTCAGCCTCCCAAGTAGCTGGGACTATAAGCGCTCACCACAACACCTCGCTATTTTTTGGTTGCAGCTGTCAGTGTTGTTTGGTGGGCCAGGGCTGGATTTGAACCTGTCACTTTAGGTGAATGTGGCCGGTGCCTTAGCCGCTTGAGCCACAGGCACCAAGTCAAAATTACAAACTTTAAAGAGCTGACAAATAAATACTTCAAAGTCTAGGAAAATAATAAACATTTAAATTAATTAACTTAATTTATACACTTAAATAGATTTTTTCTACATTAAAAAACATTGTAGGCTCAGCACCAGTAGCACAGTGGTTACAGCGCCAGCCATATACATTAAGGCTGACAGGTTCGAACCCAGCCCTGGCTAGCTACAACAATGGGACAAAAAATAGCTGGGTGTTGTGGCAGGCACATGTAGTCCCAGCTACTTGGGAGGCTGAGACAAGAAAATTGCTTAAGCCCAAGAGTTTGAAGTTGCTGTGAGCTGTGATGCCACAGCACTCTACCAAGAGGCGACGTAGTGAAACTGTGTCTCAAAAAAAACCAAAAAACAAAAACCATTGTGGTTGAAAATACATAACATAAAATTTACCATTTATCATTGTTAAGTATACCATTCTGTGGCATTAAGTACATTTGTACTATGGTGCAGCCAGTATCACCATTCCAACTGAAACTCTGTATCCACTAAATGATAACTTCCTAATATCTCCTCCCCTAGCCGCTGGGAACCTCTATACTACTTTTTTTCTCTATGATTTTGACTGGAATACCATATAAGTAGAATCGTACAGTATTTGTCTGCTTCTAATTGGCTTAATTCACTTAGTGTAATGTCTTCAAGGTCTATTTCTGTTGTAGCAGCCTTTTAAGCTGAGTAATATTCCACTGTATGTGGCTGTGTGTGTCTGGGTTCTCCATTTGCTTTCCATTCATCCATTGACGGACACTCAGATTGCTTCTACCTTTTGACTGCTGTAACTAATGCTCTATGAATATAAATGTGTGCATATCTGTTTGAGCCCTTACTTGCACTCGTTTTGTGGATATAATTTGAATAGGAATTGATGGATCATATGGTAATTTTAATTCTTTTTTTTTTTTTTTAGACGGAGCCTCAAGCTATCCCCCTGGGTAGAGTGCCATGGCATCACAGCTCACAGCAACCTCCAACTCCTGGGCTCAAGCGAGTCTCCTGCCTCCGCCTCCCAAGCAGCTGGGACCACAGGTGCCCGCCACAAAGCCTGGCCATTTTTTGGTTGCAGCCATCATTGTTGTTTGGCGAGCCTGGGCTGGGGATTCGAACCCGCCACCTTAGGTGTACGTGGCTGGCACCGTAGCCAATTGAGCCACAGGTGCCGAGCCAATTTTAATTCTTTGAAAAAAATCACCATATCGGTTTCCACAGTGGTGTCACCATTTTCCATTCACACCAGCAATGCACACGTGTTACAATTTTTCCACCTCCTGCCAACAGCCATTTTCATCTTTTTGATAATTGCCGTCATAAGGAGTATGGAGTAGTTCCTACATTTTTGAACTTCATACTTTTTCATGTCTTCGTTATGTGTCAATGATTTTGTGATATTATTTTCTGTAGAATGAAAATTCAGCCTTCCCTCTGGCACAGTTGTTGGGATTCCCAAGATATCTGGCTTCACACAGACATGTTCACCATATACAAGACCACTATGGATCTGTCCTCCAAACTCAGAAATCCTGATAAACACTTGATTCTCACAAAAAATAAAAATACTTATGCTGCATTCAAGTTATAATCTTTGCATTATTGGGTGTATTCCTGAGGGACCACAACTTCTGTTTTTGGTTTGAAATCATTGAAAACTGACTTCTCCACTAAAAATGTTACCCCTCGTGATTAGAAGCGGGTCCCATCTTGTGCACTGATGTAGGGAACACTGGGCAATGCGCAGTGAACGCACTCCTGGAAGCCACTCTCACACCAGGACAGCTAGTGATGACCACTGTGCCCAGAAGGGACTGCACACAACACAGGTGTGTCTCACTGAACTGTATCCAGCTTGGTTTTCCTTTAGCACGATTCTCAGAATGCCCATGCCCATTCCACGCCACCCAACACTAGGACAATGTGAGTGGTCCCTGCCTTACTGATCTGTGGGAGCTCTTTGAATATTAGAGATGGAAGACTTTTATCTTGCATATGTACTGCATATGTATTTGCACATGTATTCATATGTATTTGCATATGTATTCACATGTATTTGCATATGTATTACAAATAATGTCTTGAACTCTGTGGCTTATCTTTCACTCTCTTAATTGTGTTTTTGATGAATAAAAATTTTTACTATTAACATAGTTCAGCGTCTGGGTCTTTCATGGCTAGCGATTTTAGCATCTTCTTTAAGAAAAGTTATCTCTACTTCAATACCAAAAAGATATTTTCCTGTTTTTTTCTAGAAACGTTATTGTTTTACCTTTCACACGTAGTTCACACGTAGATTATCAGCCCATCTGTAACTAGTTTTTGTGTATGGTGTGAGATGGGGCCAAGATCCCCGCTCTTTTTTTTCCGAATTGATAACCAATTTTTCCCTAATGCCAGTGATGGAAACCATCCTTTCCTCTGTCCTCTGAGCTAGAAGTTTTGTCCTAAGTCCAGTGTCTGTGTATGTGTAAATTTATTTTTGGAGTTTTTATTCTGTTTCATTGCCTATTTTTCTATCATTGTGTCAATATCACACTGTCTTCATTACTATATGTTTATAATAAGATCTGATTTCTGATAGTGTAGAAGTTTCCTTTTTATTCTTCTTTACAAATGTCTTACCTATTCTTGGACCTTTGTATTTCCATGTAAATTTTGGAAGCAAAAATTCACAATGACATCAAGACAAAAAATAGATTGTTGGTATTTTGATTAGATTATACTGAATGTATAGTTCAGTTGGAGACCAAGTCATTTAACTTTTCTAAGTCCTGTGTTTCTCTTCCGAAAAAAAAATGGCAAAAAAATACTGAGTAATCATGAGCATTGAAAAATGATGCATTTATAAACTATAGAAGTGCTGGATTTTTATTATACAACAAGAAGAATACATAGAAGGCCTGGGGCAAAATCTGCTATGGAGTTTCTGTTTGTTGTTTGTTTGTTTGTTTTGAGACAGAATCTCACTCTGTCACCCAGGATGGAGTGCAGTAGTACAATCATAACTCCCTGCAGCCTCCAACTCCTGGGCTCAGGCGATTTTCCTGCCTTAGCCTCCTCAATAGCTAGGACCACAAGCATATGCCACTATGGCTGGCTAATTTTTTTTTTTTTTTCTGCAGAGACACTTATCCTGCTATGTTGCCCAGGCAGTTCTCAAACTCCTAGCCTTAAGCAATCCTCCTTCCTGGGCCTCCCAGAGTACTGGTATTACAGCTGAGATCCACCCTACCCAGCCCCTATAATGAGTTTGAAAGGCCTAAGCAGCTCTGGAATCTGGTTGCTTACTGTTGGAACCAGATTGTCAGGCTGATTAGAAGTTGGGGCTGGCTTTTAACTCAGAGGCTGGCATTCAGGAAGAAGGGAGGAGGGGAAGGTGGGATTCTCCTGTACGGGTGTTCTATCAAGTCCCTAGACAGTGCCATATTCCTTCTGAGGACTGTCTGTGTGGTGCTAGCCTTCCTGGAAGCTGAGGAGGAATCACGTAAGATTGATTTTGCCTACTGTGTATCAGGCAGTTCTGGGTAAATCTGCCTTCCCACCTGTCTGTGTAGGATGGCACACCTGGACAGCAGGTGACCAGGCCTGCCTGGGAAAAGGCACCAGTGGCTCCTTGGAGCATGCTCTGAGCTAACCTAAGGCCCTTTGTATGTTTCTAAGACTAGGGCCTGAGTGGGAGAAGATCCTCTTTCTGGGTCGGGCCTTTGAGCAAATGTGATGGTCTGATACCTCCTGTCACCTTGCTCCCAGCTTGAGGCCACTGCACAGTCACCTAGTCTTCTTTCAAAAGCTTTCACTGGACTCCCCTCAACAAATACTGTTTGCCAAACAGGGTCCTAAAGCTGAACCAAACAGAAGTAAGTGTGACCCCACGGTATTTCCTGTTCACAAGTCCTCCCCTCTCCTTCCTCCAGGTCTTCAGGGAGCTGAGGTGGAGCCCTGGGGAGGGAGATGCGTATCCACACAGTGGCCAGTGGCCACAGAGCTGGTGACGTTACCCACGGGCCATGAGCCCAGATGGCCCTAGAACCTGTCCCGTTCTCAGTCCCTCAGGTTCCCTCTGCACTTAGACTCATCTCAGCTGCAGGAGGAATTAGGGCTGCTTGAGGAAAGCAAAGGGGGAGAATGAGAGGAGGAGGCTGCGTGCAGCCTGCTCTGACCTGTGCCTGGGGACATCCCGCCGTGGGTAGGGCAGAGCTGGCTTGGTGAGGAGTCCCGCCTGCCTCCGGGTTCCCTGAATGCTGAGTGGAGTGTGGGGTTTGCCAGGATGGCTGAAGTACAGAAAAGGGGCTATCCGTCTTTATCCCAGTACAGCTGGGCCACATCCCTATAAAGGAGAGTGGCAGAGACACCGAGCAGGAGAATGCAGAGGACATCCTCAGACCTCCCCCATTCTCACTCTTGAGGGACAAGGGGACAGACTGAAGCCTGACCTCAGAAACTGTTCAGATCCCTGCCCGACCCGCTCCCCCCTCTCCTCTCCTGTCACAGCAGCCAACCTGCAGCTGAGGGGAACCAGATGTGAGCGCCCTGCCCCACAGCTGGCTGAAAGGCCTCTCTTAAAAGGCCTTGTACCTGGAAGGGGGGGTGGGGAGGAAGGAAGAGAGTGGGAGAAAATTAGACAAAGGAAGACCACCATAAAACCAGCAGCATGTCTGTAATCATGAAAGCCCTTTGTTTAGAGCTGGTTTAAACAAGTTGTGATCCTTTGGAAGGGGAGGCCATAAACCGAAGGGAAAATAAAAGTGTTTACAGCAAGAGAGGGCCAGGTGCTGCAGATTCGTTTGGCCTGGCTCAAAGGGACAGCGGGGCTGGCCGGCCTGGGCTCCCAGAAGGCGCTTCCTCTCTGCGCAGTGGCTCCCACATCACAGGCTCCAGCCCCGGAGGGGACAGCCCTCCCCCACCAACTCGGGAGTCCAGGGACAGTCTCTGCATTCCAACCTGGGGGGCACAGCAAGCTGGATGCCCTGCTCTGTGACTTCTAGGGATTCATCTCCTGAGGCCACAGATCTTATGATCAGCTTCTTTACTCCTCTGCAAAATTCCTTTATAATGGACTTGAGGAGTTACACTAATAAGAGGGTTTGAGGCCACTTGGTTCTCACACAGTAATGCCTCCTAGGCCCAAATTATCAGGCCAGGAAGGTGAGGGGTAGGGACCTGAGGGAACGACATTCCTTGGGGCAGTTGCCTGTGTGCTGTGGCGCTGAGGAGGGCAGAAGGCTGAGGGTGGCTGTACCTGATGTGTAGGAGACACCAGCCCTAAGCAGTGCCCAAATACTTCCCACCATGCTCTGTCCTCTGCTCTTCTGAGCAGTGCTGAATATATGACTAGTCATTCAGTCAGTCAGCAAACTTCATGGGGCCTTCCTACAGGCCAGATGACCGGGACGCGGCTATAGAGATAGAGAAAATAATATTTTCAGGACATATAAATGCATATGTACTCATGTTTTAAAGTGATTAATCGTCCCGAAGAATAGATGGGGCTGCCGTGCGACGTGATACCCCTGGATATCAGCACTATATCAAGCTAATATGATTCGTGGAAACATGCTGTGCTGATGTCCTCCCAAGGTAACTGGCTGTTTGTGCTCAGTAGAAAAGGTCCCCAAACTTTTTTGCAAAAAAAATCACACTAATAAGGAAAACGAGTCATCAGAGGCACCTGGAAGTTGGCTCAGGGCCCTTTTCCCCCCTTACAATGTTTGTGTGGCAGCGGGGCAACTATGTGGGATCCCCTAGCGACAAACATCCAGAGGAAATGTGCCTTCTGATGTTCACGTGTTCAATCACACTGTCCCTGAAGATCAACCTTGCCGGCTACAAAGATGATCTTTTTCTGTAATTTGGTTTCAAACATATTCTATCTGGCCCAAGCTCCTCCACTCTGGCAGGACTGTTTTCTTATTTGTAAAAATAGCTAACTTATGATCTCTACATTCCTGCTTAGCTAACAACAAAGCAAAACCATTAAGATCCTAAGTAACAAAGTGGCCTGGTGGGAATCTCATCTGCTTTGCTTTTAGGCAGCATTTTGCACCCTCCTAGCATTTGGTAACATCCGTAGTTTCCGGGTCCTGCTGTAAGAGACAGTGAGTGCTCTCTCGGACCCTTTCAGTGCTCAGTGCAAACAACTCTACTTTCCCAAAACTCAGGCCCCTGGGAGAGGAGGTCCCCCAAACTGTTATTCCTGGCTCTGCAAAGGTGACAGCAGGTTTACTGTGATGGCCAGGATCTTGCTGTCTCTGCCCAGACAGTTCCTGTCCTCCCTGTGGCCACTGCGGGGTTGGAGCTCTTGTCTTTCCACCATGAGGCTGAGCCACAGTGCCAGCAGCCTCCCAGATGGACAGTTACCCAAGGGGACCCCCCCATCAAGAGGACCGGAAGTCAGCTGGCCCAGCTCAGGTGATCAGGAAAGAGGCAAGCAGGTGGAGAACATGCCCCCTGAGGCCTGAAAAGGCCAAGTTTTGTGAAAGGAGAAAGCAGTGCAGGGGAAAACCTTGAGGTTTGAAAGCCATGAGCATTATAACTCCCTTCCCCCTGCCCTTGCCTTCCAATGAAGCAAAATTTAGTATCTGAAAAATGAAAAGCTGTCATATCAAAAGTGCTAGACCCAATAAATGAGCCCTTCTTGTTTGTTTATGAAACATTTCAAATCCCTTCATTCATGGAATGCAATGTCACTATCCCAGGTGTCCTGAGTGCGATTGGGTTGAGTCTTCCGTTCTTTTGTACAGTGCTGACCATGTGCTGAGTACTAGAAAAGACGATGGCCATACAAAAATGGGTGACCTTGTCCTCAACCACAAGACAAATGAACACAGGCTCAGGCAGTTTCGAAGGAGCGACAGATTTGGGGAAGACAGTGGAGAATCGGGAGAGAATGGGGCGCCTGGTTTTTGACCCACTACATTATTCTAGGGGCCATACTTCTTGGCAAATTCCTATTCCTTTCTATATTGGCCCTTCCAATTTGCTCTTGGATGGGCGGCAACAACGTATCTCTTTGTCAAGCATTTTTCAGTAGTGCTTATCAGAGAAGCAGGGGAGGTAGGTTATGACAATACTAATTGGGGAGTGGGTCCAGGATGTGTAGTTTTGAGGAGAACGTTAGTTATGGCAAAGGAAATTCAAGATTCTAAGACATCTCTTTAGACTGGCCACCTCCCCCGCCCCCCCCACATTCTGCATGGACATGTCTCTTCTTGAGTCTCCACTGAGGGTCCCAGCTTGATGCTACTTGGGAGATGGATTCTGGAGAGAAAGAGGGAAATAAGACAACCCAGCATTAATGACCATATACTGGGCAAGCAGGCCATGATCCCATCGGGATGGTAACATGGACCTTGGAGATGGGTGTGGTCCCTTCTGTGGTAGGGAAGCTGGCACCTGGACAAACCTGTCCCATGACCCAGTGAGCCCAGGGGCCAAGCCAACCCCCCTGCAGGCACTGCACTCTGCTCACCTGGGCTTCCTGAGCCAGGCACCACACACTGCTGGCCACATGTGCTCAGTGGGAGGCTGAGCCAGGGACCCAAGAGACCAGCTGGCAAATGAGGGGTAAGTTTTAGTTCTTCTTTCTTCATTGTGGCACATCATATACATGTCAGTTTATATAGATTCAATAAAAACAAACATATCATGGGGTAGAATGCAACATGTATGTGGATATTAGGAATAAAACATGAGCTTCAGGACGGCACCTGTGGCTCAGTGGGTAGGGTGTTGGCCCCATATACCACGGGTGGCGGGTTCAAACCTGACCCCCAGCTGAACTGCAACAAAAACTAGCCGGGTGTTGTGGCGGGTGCCTGTAGTCCCAGCTACTCAGGAGGTTGAGGCAAGAAAATCGCCTAAGCCCAGGAGTTGGAGGTTGCTGTGAACAGTGTGACATCACAGCACTCTACCAAGGGTGATAAAGTGAGACTCTGTCTCTAAAAAAAAAAACCATGATCTTCAAAGACATTTGAAGATTGCATCAGTCTGTCTCAGGTTGAGTGCCCTTCCCTGCACCCCAAGGTCCCATGTCATTCCAGGTCTCTAGGACTCCTGCCTCACACATCACAGGAGTCACACACAGTCAGTGATGTGACCTCGTGCTGAATGTGGCCACAAGCATGAGAAATATGGCAAGAGGTCTGGAGGGCCCACGGAGCCATGGGAGCAGCTCTGGGGAGGCTGCTATAGATGGGTGTAGAAGAGGGGTTGCCTTCTGGGAGCCCAGAGTCCTGGCGGGTGGGGATGACAGGGGGCTGAGCTCAGGGGCTGGCTACCTAGGAAGGAGCTGACTGTTGATGACAAGGTTGGGACGGGAGTTGGGGTTTCAGTGGAAAAGGCACCGGGAGCAATGACTGGGCTGTGGGAGGAGCAGAGGGTGAGGAGGGCCAATTCTAGAACATGAGCCAGCTCCGATCTTGGCTCACCCACTTTGCTGCTGACACGATCTTTCTGGACCTTAGCTTCTGCACTGACACACCAGTCCCTGATCCGTAGCTTTCTGTGAGGCCTGAGAGTGCTGAGGAGGGGGTGTTAACAGCATCTTACAGTTGCAGAGAATGATTGGGAGGAAGGTGCTGGGTGTCCACAGACTTCTTTCTTAATTTAGCCTAAGTTATGTAACATGCTGTTTGCTTGCTTCCCGTTAGCTTCTAAGTCACGTGTAATTGGTAATTATCCACTATGCTGGCTGTGCCCTGCAGTGTGTGCAGCTCTGAGGATCTGGGGAGGATGCTGACACGATTTCCTGGGTCTCGTCCTCTCCAGTTGGTTCACAGCCCTCTGCCCCAGCCTGTAGAACACCCAGTACCCACAGTCTGGTGCTCGGGTCTTCTAGGTACCTTGTAATAACTTCTCTGAGTCTGCTTTTCTGGAACGTTGTAACGTGCATGTTCCAGCTGCAGTAACATCAGGGGCTGTTTTGTTTTTCGTTTTGTTTCATTTCAAGGAGAAGGTGCAGAAAGAAAAAGAAAAGGGGCTGTGCACATACATTTACAAACAGAAGCTGTACCTAGGGCACCCGGGAGACCTTTATTAAATCACTTAGGAATGGAAGAGTTGTTCCAATTTCATTTTGGGCTCTCCAGTGAAACATTCTAAAGAGACGCTGATTCATAAAGAGAAAAAGACAGAGGAACTCAGCAGACACTACACAGCCTCTTGGGTTTGTGAAAAAGATGGCTGCACACTTGGCCCTGTCCCGGGGGCTTGTCCAGCGGCCTCCTCTCACGTGGGCCTCATATGGGCCCAGGGTGTGGAAGGAGGGAGGAGGGGGAAGATGGAGAGAGAGAAGTGGAGAAAGAAAGAGAGAGAGGGAGAAAGGGAAGGAGGGAGGAAGAGGAGAGAGAGAGACCGCCGAGGAGCATGAGCACAGCGTATTAGGTGGGGCGGTCAGGGGAGGCAGGGGGAGGTTTGGTGAGGGGGAGGGGAGAGTGGCAGGCAGAGAGAGAAAGCAGTTTCTAGCAGATAAAAACAAAACTCAGTTTTTTGGCATCTCTTTATTCTCCAAGCAATTTTGGTGTCCTTTGCCTCCTCTGTAATCTGCTTTGGTATCTAAATAAGGCTTCTCAGCAACTGAGCCGAGATTGCTATCCAGTTATTTAAAGATCTGTTATCTCCTCATAGGAAGATGCTAACTGAGCTTCCCATTCTTTACAGCCCAGCACGCCCCACAGTCCCTTGTCATTCCTTATTCCACACACACTTATCTGTGCACAGGCCTGGCCGGGGCTCAGCTCCAGGGATAGGCTGGGTAGCCAGAGGGCTTCCTGCTTTCAGGCTGGGGGAAGCACGCAGACCACCCTGTTGTTCTGTCTGACCTCTCTCCCACGGAGCTGCTACTAACATCTGCCCTGTTCGAGTTGTTGAGAGGCCAAAATGTTCTTAAACAGAGAAAATTGAATAATAACCCCTCAGTGCCCATCCCCAGCTCCCACTGTGTTCAGCTCTGGGCCTACTCTATTTCCCCACCCCCTTCACCCTCACCCAGAATGTTTTGAAGTAAAACCCAGAAAGCTCATCCTTTATACATATTTCAGTAAGCATTGCCAAATGCTGAAGACTCTAAAAAAATAGAACCACAGCATTATCTCACCTAAGAAATCAACAGTCCTCCAACATCATTCAAATAATCAATGTTCACATTTCTCTAATTGCCTACTAATTTAATTTTGTTACAGTTTGCTTGTTTGAATTGGGATTCCTATAAGGTCTGTGCACTGAGGTATGTCCTGAATATCTTAATCTGTAGATTCCCCCCACACGCACAAGCACACATGCACCTCTCTCCCCCCTTTCCTCTCTTCTTTCTCTCTCTCTCAGAAACCAAATTATTTCTCCTCTAGAGTTTCCTCCAGGCTGAGTTTTGCTGCTGGAATTCTTGTGGCATCTTTTAACACACACTTCTGTTCCTCATCTCCCCAGATGTAGAGGCCGGGTCAGGTGTATGCGCCTCTCACGGGCTGTATACATCTTCCCCAGGAAGCACATAGGCCTGTGCTCCTCTGTGTGTCACCTTACTGGCCATTGGTGATCACTGCCTGGGTGCATTCCTTTACTTGGAATTGTAAAACGATAATATTCTGTCATCCCTTCTTCAACTATTAGCTGAAATACTCTGAAGCAAAGCTGCCCTCATTAACTCTTTGGTCACCCTGAGGTACCGATCATATAGAACACGAGGGACAAATGCTTGATTCTTTGCCTTGATTCACCAGTCCTCAAATGAAAAAAGATCGGGTTCCTTGATATCATCCAGAGACACCAGGTATTTGCTGTCATGGTGCTGGTGGCCTTGTGTTACTGTGCACTCAGTCACTTCAAGATATTTGACCTGTATCAATCCACGGCAGTTTCTGTTCTTACTGAAAATGTTTAAATTGTCCTAGTTTGGCCAAAGAGAGCCATTTGAAGTTTGGCTCTAAGTCTTTTGGTACAATCCAAGTAGGCGTAATAGTTTTCCTTGCTTTCTGGTATGAGAAGATATGGTGATTTTCTGCCCCTGACCTACAAGGGGCCATCTCTCTAAGGATGCCTGGTTGCTTTTACCAGGAATGCTGTGTAGTGGTCATGATTTGAGTACTGGGAGTGTTAATTACCCCCAAGTGGGTCATCATTTCTAGGTCTTTTCTGTGGACAGAGACAGAAAATATGAATACTTCATTAAATGCAAAACTCATCATAAGATACTACAGATACTTCAGCTCGAACCCAGAATTTTTTTTTTTTTTTGAGACGGATTCTCAAGCTATCCCCCTGGGCAGAGTGCTATGGCATCACACAGCTCACAGCAACCTCCAACTCCTGGGCTCAAGCGAGTCTCCTGCCTCAGCCTCCCAAGTAGCTGGGACCACAGGCGCCCGCCACAATGCCCGGCCATTTTTTTTTGGTTGCAGCCATCATTGTTGTTTGGCAGGCCCGGGCCGGGGATTCAAACCCGCCACCTTAGGTGTATGTGGCTGGCGCCTTAGCCGATTGAGCCACAGGCGCCGAGCCTCGAACCCAGAATTATGGGGATTGTACTTCATCCAACTTACACAATATCTCCTTCTAACCACAGTGAAAAGTTCTCAAAGACCCTGGCAGAATTACTCTATTGATTTGTCCCTTAAATACATGGAAGACAGTCTCAGAACAACAATCTCAATGTGACTGTCAACAACACAATTCCTGGGAGCCATGTGAGGTGGTGTCTATGGTTCTTTTTGTCCTTAGGCCTTATCCCAGTGAGAACATACAGTCAAATGACAATGCTTCCAAATAATTCCCAAAAGTTCCTGCCTGGGTGGGGACACACTCAGGCCCATCTGTTTCTTTTTATTTTAAGAATTACTTCTTGGTTTAATTTTGTCTTATACTTATATAGAATATTTACTGGCTCCAAAATAAACTCTATAAAACTTGGTACATGTGAAAAGTCTACTTTATCCCTGTGTCCTTTGTCTCCCTGTCTCCCACTATTAGTGAGAGTCAAAAAAATTTATATATATGGCTTATTCTTCCATTTGTAAACGCTTATATATATTCTTAAGAGAGCTTCATTGAGAAAGCTATTGAGAGGTCAAAGACCAAAAATAAAAGATTATTCTAAAACATGAAATGAAAGGAAATGAAGTCCAGGTTCTGTGTGGGCAACAGCAGCCTTTATTTCCACCTGGGTGCGGAGAGCTGAGGGCAGGAAGGAAGTCAGCACGTGGGTAATGGGGGCTGAGTGTTTTGAAGGTAGGAAGGGTGGGAATGGTACATTCCTTTTCCTCCGTGGGATATCTGTCAGAAGGGTGGAGTTGGCCCATTCACCTTTCCTAGGTGGGACATCCAATTTGGGAGGGTTGATTTTATTTGGGTGGGTCCCTACATTTGACTCTATCACATATCCTAAAATTCATCCTTTAAATTGTGTGTGTCTCCTTTTCTTAGAAATACAGCAGCATATAATCCACACTTTTCAACAATAAATCCGAGAGATTCGTCCATGTCAGTATACAGAGATCTTCCTCATTCATGTGTATAGCTGTAGTGCCTAAAAGTATCGTAATGTAGTTAGCCAATCCCCTGGGGGTGGACGTTGAGATCATTGTCAGATTTTTGCTATTATAAATAAGCACATATATATTCATATTTTGGCCAGTGTACCTTTGGGCTAGATTCATAGAAGGGAAATTGCTGGGTCAAAAGGTAATGACATACTATTTTTCTAGTTGTTGTTCAATTCCTCTCCTACCATATATGTATAAGAGGTCTGTCTCCTCAAAGCCTTGCCAACATTGCATATTGTCAAACTACGGCATTTGTGCTAAGCAGCTAGCAGAAAAACTGTCCCGGTGTAACTTACTACCTATTTCTCTCAATGTAAGTGAGCGTAAGGACTTTTTTGTGTCTTGCAAAGCTACTTGCAGTTCTTTTCTTGTGAATTGGGTTCTAATTTCTCACCCATTTTCCTGTAGGTTGTAAAATCCTCTTTGCTATCAGGCCTGGGTGGGGGCTCATGCCTGTAATCCTAACACTCTGGGAGGCCAAGGCACATGGATTGCTTGAGCTCACAGGTTGGAGACCAGCCTGAGCTAGAGGGAGACCCTGTCTCTACTAAAAATATAAAAAAACTGAGGCAAGAGGATCACTTGAGCCCAAGAGTTAGAGGTTGCTGTGAGGTATGATGTCACCACGGCACTCTACCCAGGGTGACAGCTTTAGACTCTGTCTCAAAAACAAACAAAAAAACCCTCTGAGATATGAGTGAGAATGTTTTTCTTAACCTGTTTTTCATAATGCCATATAAAAATTATTTTGGGGTTTTATATAAGCAAATTTATTGACCCCTTATTACTAATGGTTTTCCAACATAGTTAAACATTTCCCCATTTTGGGTTTCTGTGTTTGAGATGCCTCCTTTACGGTAAACTCAATTCCCTCACGCAACTGGGTCTGTATCTGGATAGTCTCTCTGGTCCATTAGTCTGTTCATTCTCAGGCCAGTATCCAACTGCTTTCATCATCTACTCAAATATATGGTAATGCTGTCCCTTCTTTTCCCCATCATCACTCCCTCCAGGATCTTCCTAGTTATTCTTGCTTATGTACAAACTATTTTTAAAGTTTCCAGAAGAATTTACCCTATTGCAATTAGATTTTGTTTGAATCCTCATTGCAACAAAAAAATTATTTAAAAATCTATTTGTATCAAAGCCAAAGAAAAGCCCAGACTGACTGTGGATTTGGTGAAATAAAGTAATTATCATTTTTTGTATATTTGATGATGATACTGAGGTGTGTGTGTGCATGTTTAGTCTTTATTCACTACAGACACAGTAAAGTATGTGCTTCCCACCAATCCTGGTTATGTGTGGGGGGAAGATGAAACAAGATTGGCCATAAACTGATAATTACTGCAGTTGGGTAATGGATATCTGGGGCTCATTTTACCATTATATTCACTTTTATTTATGTTTAACATTCCTCATAACTTGGAAAAGAGAAAGGGTACTCAAGGAATAAAGATTTTGAAATATGCAGCAATATAGGACTTTTCTTATTGGATTTAGCAAGGAGTAGATGCTTTGGATAAGGAATTTTGCAGATGTAAGAGAGTTCGTTGGAAAGGAACTAACTTAGCTCAGGGCATTTGCTGACTATTTTCTCTGTCAAACATTTACCTATATCTGAACTGTATCCTTAAATGGGACTTAAGGGTCTAATATAGAGTGAGCTCAGATATACATCCCAGATGAGTTCCCAAAAAGTCGGGTATAAACATTGTCACTGTTAGCCTAGCACCTTGCCCAGTGTTTGCTTCTAGAGGTCCTTGAAATTTCTTTTCCTTTTTTTTTTTTGAAACAAAGTCTCACTATCTCACTCAGGGTAGAGTGCCATGGCATCACAGCTCACAGCAACCTCAAACTCTTAGGTTCAATTTTTCTGAGGCTCTGACCTCAGCCTCCTGAGTAGCTGGGACTAACAGGTGCTTGTCACAATGCCTGGTTAATTTTTCTATTTCAATAGAAATAGAATCTTGCTCTTGTTCAGGTCTTGAACTCCTGAGCTCAGGCAATGCACCCACCTGGGCCTCCCAGAGGCCAGGATTATAAGGGTGAGCCACCAAGCCTGGCCCCTTGAAACTTCTTAAGTATTTCAAAAGGGCAAAATAAATAAGATGGCTAAAAGTTTGCTTTCACACAGCTTTTTTTCTAGGTGAG
The DNA here is from genome assembly GCA_963574575.1 of Galagoides demidoff. Classification (NCBI taxonomy): domain Eukaryota; kingdom Metazoa; phylum Chordata; class Mammalia; order Primates; family Galagidae; genus Galagoides; species Galagoides demidoff. The sequence continues at coordinate 21,462 of CAUYQV010104302.1, read as the reverse complement.
CAACATGTTTTTCATAAATAAAGAACCACGAATTTCAAACAGATCCCTTAATTTGCCCTTTCTACATGTCAGCACGAGAAAGGTAAATTTTGTTCAGTGCTTAAAACTGGAGCTCAGTCCCACAGCTTGATACCTTCTGCTGACTCCATAGTCTGGGAACTGGGAAGGGGAGGTTTTTGCTCATTGAGAGTTAGAACTTTCCCATTTCTTTACAAAACTTAAAAGATTGTGAGGAAAAAAAGAAAAACCAGATGGAACTGGGTAGGTAGAGTTAGGGAAGGAGAAAAACAAGTATATACCCTGTGGTTCCTTCTAATTCAATTCGAGGTACATAGGTCACCTGTAAAACATTCATAGATATAACTATTTTGGAAAAGAATTCGGCATTGATGAAGGTAAAAGATATACATGCTATAATCCAGAAATCCTGCCCCTGAAATCGACTTTGGAGAAATGTGTGTCTGTGTACATCTGGACACAAGTGCAAAGGAGTGTGCTAACAAGGTTGTTCACAACAGCCAAGTCCTGGGAATGATACAAACGTTCAGTGACGTACGTTCCTGAGTATTGATGTACTGGATAATCACACAGCAGTGAAGATGAATAAACCAGAGCTATACCCACTAATTTAAATGAATGTTACAAGAGTCATACTGCTGAAGAAGGCAAAACAAACAAGAAGACGTAAATGCAGGTCCTTACTCAGGTTGTGAGATGCACAGAAGTGTGACCCTCCCAGCAACTGCGGGAAGTTAAGCAAGTTGCAACTTGCCCAGGTGAATCAGAAAGGACACTTCAAACTGTGTTTCTTAGTAGTGAAATAATGGCCCATAACACAGTCTATCTCAAAACAATTCATAGTGACCTTACGTATTATTTATAAACTCTGCTGCTAATGGTTGTATACATAGCTGTTAAGATAAAAAAACTACAAATGGAATAGTGAAAAATAGAAACGTGTTCAGCTCCACAATCAACTATAAAGGATGTACTACTCATCATAGAAGACAGGCTGGTGGTTACGGTGCTAAGAGGGGTCACTAAAGGGAACAGACACGTAGAAACATTTGGAGTCTGGAAATGTTCTCTTTATAGGCCTGATTAGTGAGTGTGTAATTATACAATGAAAATTATTCATTAAAGCAAACATTTCTTTAAATGTACTTCTCTGGATATGTTTTACATTTTTCAGCTTAAAAGGTTAACATTTAATTAAATGACTTTTTAAAATGTATGGAAAACATTTTCCTTTGTATTGTCTATAAATGAAAATACATCACGGGACAACAGCCATTGTGGATATAATTGCAAAGTTGCTGATCTGCTGAATCTTGTAGCCCCTACTTACGAGAAGGATGTTGAGAAACGAGAAATAGACAAGGCAAGTAAAACACCTGAAGTGTGGTCACAGCTGGGGTTTTTGTTGAATTATCAGTTTGGAAATACACATCTGTGCATCCAGGTTAAATAATGATTTTTAAAGGGAAATATACAGTGGATAAAATAGCACTTAAGGAGGGGGGATTGAAATTGTTCAAAAATAAAACTGCAAAGTATTTTGGTTTTTGTTTTTTTTATACTTAGAATTAAATCCCTCTTTTGTAGTTGGGAGTGTGTGTGTAAGGCAAGGCAGAGAGGCTCTTTTGAGTCAGGAGGGGAAATGACATTACTCTTAGCACACACAATCCTCCAGAGGCCTCTGTGGATCTGCCCTGCTCTCAGCAGCCAGGGGAGTCCTTTCAAGAGTCAGATTACCCCAGCTGGCAGTCAGTCAATAACTCATTTAGGATGCATTTCTAGATTTTTACATTTATTGGTGTAGTACGCAGCCTCTGCCTGATGGGTTATTACACAAGAGCTGTGTCTTGTGTATGGGGTGCTGGGTTTGAGAATGAGAGTAAGTTGCAGAAATACAACAAACAATTCCACATATTACCAACATAAGTACCAGAGTGAATCTGGGGAGAGAGAAGGGAGGTTGGAAGTATTACACTTTATTGCATTACTGTGTGCCTGGCGCTGTGTGAGTCGCTTCACATGCAGTGTCACGCAATCTTCCTAACTCCTATAAAGTGTGTAAACATCAAAGGATGGACCATTCTCTCCTGTTGTCCAGATAAGGAAACTGAGATTCAGAGTGGTAAAGTAACCAGCACAAAATAAGTGGCAAAATCAAGGGAAAAGTATAAATTGTGCAATAAAAAAAGTAAATTATGATAATAGACAAGATGTTAGGAACATGCTTTATTTAACAAATGTATTCATCATAAACCAGGACTTAAGTAGAGATTCAACATGTAATCCACTGTAGACCACCTGATTTCAAAACTCACAAGAGATCAAGGGGTGACCATTCACCATGGGAGGAGTTTGAGGCTGCTGGTCTCCCTTTCTCAGGGGGACTAGTGTCCTTTCCTCTGGCTGCAGAGCCCCATTTTGGTACCCCAGTCTGGGAGCCCTCATTTCACCACACTGTACTCTTCGGTCTCTTTCTCTGAAGGGGAAGCCTTTTCTTCTTCGTTAGCACTTGGGGCTCTCCCCCATGCATTCAAACTGAGGGGCTGCCCTTCTAGGAATGGGAGGGACAGGAAAAGGGGAGAAGCTAGGGGAGGACAACATTTGTACCAAGGCTTTTGGGATTAAGTTCTTTAATCACTAAGGAAGGAATTGGGAACACACTCTGGAAGGCCAAAGTAGGTGGAGTGTTTGAGCTCAGGAGTTTGATACCAGACTGAGCAAGAGCAAGACACTGGCCCTAAACATAGCTCGGTGCTGTGGCAGGTGCCTGGAGTCCCAGCTACTTGGGAGACTGAGGCAAGAGGATGGCTTGAGCCCAAGAGTTTGAGGTTGCTGTGAACTATGACGCCAGGCCACTCTATACTAGGGGTAGCAAAGTGAGACTGTCTCAACAACAAAACAAAATAAAGACTGGGTGGCACTGGGGGAAGAATAGACATCTTGATTAATGGAACAAAATAGACAACCCAAAATGGTTCTCGAAATGGTGTTAGACCAAAGCATAACAAACAAACAACCTTGACCTGATTCTTACACCTTAGTACAGATAAATTAATTTTAAAAGAATCATGTACTGAAATGTTAGATGAAGAACTCTGAAATTTCTAGAATGGCTAAAATAAAAAAACAGTGACAACATCAAAAGCTGGCACAGCAACAGAGAGGCTGTGTCACTCATATGCTGTTGGTAGGGATGTCAAATAGCACGACCACCGTGGGGAATGTTTTCGTAATTTCTTAAAAACTAAACATGCAACTATGACATGACTCAGAAACTGCACTCTTAGACGTTTGTCCCAGAGCAATGAAGGTTTATGTTCACACAAAAACTGGTACATGAGTGTTTATTGTAGCAGCTTTATTTCTTAAAAAAAAAATAATTGTGACCAATGTAGATTTTTTTCAGTGGGTGAATGTGTGGAGCTGATCCATACCGTGGGATACCACTCGGCGATAAAAAGAAATAGACCACCGACACACAGATGCATCTGGTCACATTACCTTCCCGAAACAACCAAATCAGAGAAGTGAGACAGATCTGCGGTTGCCGGGGGTTAAGCAGGCTGAGGACTGCTGGGACGTGGCTGTTGTTGGGAAGGACTTCTTCATTGATAAACTTATCTTGCCTATTTGTCATTTTCCTGGCATTGCTAACTTTCTACAGTTGACTCTTTGAACATCACGTGTCTTCAGTCAAGGGCTAATTTAAGGCTTTGGCCTTAGAAGTTCTGATGAGCAGACTGAGGAAAATCCCTATTGTGGTTCAAAGGTTCAGGTCAACCATACACGATCTTCAAAATTAAGGTCTAGAGCAGTGATTTTCAACTGGTGTGCCACGAAAGGATCTTAAATGTGCTGTGAAAAAATGTTAAAGATCAATTATTTAATTATTTTCAAACGAAGTTCAGAGCATAGTTAAGTATGTGCTTTTTCTTTATTTTTAGGTCAACATAATTTAAGTGTTCTGTGGAAGTTTAACTGCAGGTTCAAGTGTAGTTGAAAAAAAGGCAGTGATATTAAAAAAGGCTGAAAAACACTGGTCTAGAGCAATGAACAATGTTTACAACTGAACATTTTCTCGTCTTTTTTTTTTTTTTTTGAGACAGAGTCTCACTATGTTGCCCTTGGTAGAGTGCTGTGGCATCACAGCTCACAGCAACCTCAAACTCCTGGGCTCAAGTGATTCTCCTGCCTCAGCCTCCCAAGTAGCTGGAACTACAGGTGCCTGCCACAACACCCGGTTCCAGTTGTCATTGTTGTTCAGCAGGCCCAGGCTGGGCTCAAACCTGCCAGCCTCGGTGCATGTGGCCAGCACCCTACTCACTGAGCTATGGGCACTAAGCCCATTTTCGTGTCTTTCTAATGCAGGAGTTGTGTAAGTGTGTGGTATAGGACCTCTTTCCATGCCAAAGAGTTTTGTTTGTGTAGGCTACATCTAACCATATTTACTGAATTTGAAATAGAACAGAAAATATTGATTTATTAATTCACTTTTAAATAACGGTAATAAATCCCTTACATGATAACATACATATTTTTGTCAGAAATAAAGTTTCTGAAACAACAAAACGTTGAGTGAAAGAACAGGATGGCTTTTCACTTTTGCCAATCTCTTCAATGCCTTGCTTTCTAGATGGCAAATCCCTTTAGCAGCTGGGTTCCCACATCTGTTTCAGTTTATAGTGATGTATTTTGGAGTTGCCAGATAGAAGAACACCCAGCATTCCTCAGATATACTGTTGGAAAAGAGAGAAACCTGGGGTCCCTGAAAGTGTCTCGGGCTCCCAAGGGTCCTCTGACCATGCGCTGAGAAGTGCTGACTGGTGCATTTCTTCAGATTTAATTTACTACTTCCTCAAGGTTGCAGAAGCCAGGCAAAGCTAGATTTTTTTACTCAGGTCTTTGGAGGACCTGAGAAAATTTTAGAAAATTAAGGAATAGTCCATTGAAAATAGGAATAATGAAGGAAAACAGTGTCTCCAGAAGGCTTTTGGAGGTGGGAGGGGGTGACGTCTGCTTTTTCTTAAAAAGAAGATTCTGAAGACAACGTCTGCTTGCTTGGGAGGCTCCACGTTTGGCTGGGCTGAACAATGCCCCAAACCAGCCCCAGCCGCGGGGGACGCCCAGGTGATCCCGTCCTGGGAAAACTGGGCGTCTTAAGCAGCTGTGTAAAAGCCGCGTCTATCGTGTCTTTCCTTTTAACGAGATTAGTCTTGCTTTTCCCCTCCTCTTTATTTCACTGTCTGCGGGCCACCTCTTGGCTCTCATGGTAATGTGATTAGCTGGCCTGTGGCCCACACCGAGACCACTGTCACAAAGATCTCTGCTTACTTGAGTGCACCTCTCCCCTGAATGCAACATCTTGTGTTTGTAGTCACAGGGGGTATTGTTAACTCTCTGATTCAAATAGAATGGGATATTTACGACACCCTTCGACCTCCCCCACCACCATAAAAGTTGATTCAGGGAGACATTTAGGGAAGAAATAGACAGAAGACAGATGTGTTGCCTTCCCCAGATGCTGGGGAGCCTCAATTGTTCTGCTTATGTAATGACTTTTTATGGCTCCTTGCAAATGCCTCTTCTGACTTTTGAAAAGGTGCCAAAGTCAAATATAGGTAGTTCCTGAGAATGGTTTAGTAATCTCACCGGACACTAGCTGGCTCAAAATCTTCCATCAGAGGACATACAATAAGCATGCATCCCGTTCCCATTTCATGGGTATCACCGTGGTTTCCTCCTGTTTCTATTGAAGACTGAGTGTGGACCTACATAAAGCAATTCTCTTATTTGGACGGTGAATGTCTTTCCATAAACTCTTAATGGTTGAATAATTGTTTTAAAGGTGATTTCTATCATTACAGCAAGAAGAGAATGGAATGAATGGAGATCATGGACCCCCGACTCCTTTTATTTTAATGCAAATCAATACATCCAGTTACCTCTGAAGGGTGAACTTGATTTTAATGATTTTGATAATTTACGGGAAGCTGAACTGTGAGGATTTTCCTGTCCGTAGTGCTGCAGTTTCATCAGCTTTGGGCCGGGTTGCTGTCACTTTAGAGACACTGAGACCACTGTCTCATACTTTCTCTCACATGCTAGGAGGGACCCTAGCCCTCAGCGTGCTCCACAGACCTGCTCCCACTGGTTCTTCTCTTCCTCAGAGCCTGGAGCTGAGAAGCACATCCATGACCGACAGAAAAAAACGGCAAGAGACAGCAGAGTCCACGAGCAGAGGCTTCTCAAGCACACAACTCCCTGTTCTACAAGCCCAGTGCAATGTCTTCTTACCTCTAAACAGTAAGCATAGGTGATTAACAACCTGCTCTTTGGGGAAAAAAATATAAGCCCTGATTTATAGTGTTGCCATTCCCATGAAAGCTGATTTCAAGCCACTACTGTGACACCACTGAACCTGGAGTTGGGAAGAAACAGGCGCAGCAAAGCCTGGGATCTGGGCCAGAGCTTCTGCTTCTTTCTGTGGAAGTGACGAGTTCAGTGCCCACATGCTTGTCTCTGCAGGGAGAAGGTGAATGTGATGAAGGCAGACAGTGTGTCCTAGACCACTTGCATCATTTATACTGCCAGGCACGGTGCCCCACAATAGAAAGTCCCCCGTAAATGGTGACCCAACTGCATCGTTACACTCGTTTTATTGTTGCAGTTGTTGTTATTGTTAGTTAATATTCACTGACTTAAAAGTTATGAGAGCTTCACTTGTATTATCTCCTTTGGTGGTGATGAACACAAGAATGTGTTAGAGAGAATTAGTGCGTTTGTCAAAAGAATTAAAGAATTAATGTCAGAGTTGGACTCATTCAATGTCTGGAAGTGCTGGCCGTTTACATTCCCCTCTCGGCTCCTCCTGCTCTTCCCACTCTGCAGATCATCACTGCCCCCCCAAACCTCATTCTCCCCCCTCCTGTTCTTCCCCACTTTGCACAGCATCACTGCCCCCCCCAACCTCATTCTCTCCCCTCTGCCCATGCTGTCCCTCATCTCCACCCTATTATTTATGTGCAGGTACAAGTATTTACAAACATTTCCCAATGGTTAGAGGAAGAAAATTCATCCCTTCCTCACCTTCGATTATCTAAGTCACCTCTTTGTCTCCAAGAGTTGTTAGGGAAATCCAAATATCGTCTCAAATCACATCTCAGAACCCTTCTGGCTCAGAGTCCCAGAGTGCTGGGCAAAGGATGAGACAGAGACAAGGACGACAGGACCCCTTTCTTTCAGCCTTTGCTGGCTGCTTCAGAGGGGTCTCCAGGCTGCTGTGTGACCGAAGAGCCCAGACCCTTGGGTTATTATTTCAGCTCAGCCACTAAATTCATGCAACGTTTAAAAAACTTCCACATTCTAATTTATTTACCTATCATCTGGGAATAAAAACATATTTTCTACTAGATTTTTTTTTTTTGCCAAGTTCAAATGTATGAGATTGTACTTTAAGCAGCGTGAAGCAGGGTGTATATTCACAGATGCAGCGTATGAGAGACTTACATCAGCTACTGTAAACACACTGAAACCAGGTATTATCTTTCTTTGGACTTTAGATTGGTCAACTCATGGATGATATAAATCTATAGGTATTTTACATACTGATCCAAGTATGTGAAACACATCTCATCAGCATCACGAATGTTTAGTAAGATTAAATTTTCATTTTCATTGCATGCTAGACCCAGCAATCAGGGTGATTATTTGTCTTTGGAAATAGTGAGGAGTCACGTGACCAGGAATTCTAATCATATTGGCTAAATCTATGACTGCTTTCCTAGGAAATGCTCTCAATTCTAGATCCTGTAGGTGTTATCTCGGCTACATCTCCCAAAATTTCTGGATTGGGCAAAGGTTGCAGAAATTTCCAGTTCATATTACGGGTTTTCCTGTGCTTTTATTAATTTAGACTGTTGTTATTATAACACATAATTTTATTCTCAGAGATGAAATCTGGCCAAAATATAAATGGAACTACTTAAAATAAGAATTTTATTTTAACAACTTTTGTCTAGAAGTATTTTGGCATACATTCAGATGATTGTCTTCTACTTTGAGTTAAGTGTTGTTTAGTAGGTAACTTGTAGAATGAATGATATTCTCGATTCTCCTCCAATGGCTCCTAATAGAACCATTACTTTATTCAGAACCACATTCCAGGAAGGAGATTCAGGAAAGGGTCACATCTCTCTTTCCTCATCCACTAGCCTCAGATAGGAACTCAGCCTTCTAGTGTGTAAAGACGAATGTACTCACTTTGGTCCAACACGAGACACCTGCATACTCTCAAAAAAGAGTCTCTGGTTTAAATGACCAGTTTTATACTCTTGGCCAGTGGTAGAACTCCAACCCTATACCACACTGTTTTTGCTGGAAGAAATCTGGGTAAGGACTGAAGCAGGTTCTAGATAAAGCATGTTCACACACTGTGCCTTACTGGGCTTACAGCTTCCCCAAAGACAGGAGAGAAGTGACTGCTATGTTAGGAGCCCATAAAACACACCTGGTGAAGGAGTTGAACAGACCCCCGCAAAGATGATCTTTGAGCCTCTGGGAGATGTGCACAAATTGCAAAGCCAGGCACTCAGTCCCTTTCTCCCCGAACTCTGAGTATTACCAGTACGAGGCAAGTTGAGAGGGGGGTTTTCTAAACATGAGGGGATGTTTAAAACACATCATTTATGCCCAGCAAGAAATGCTTCCATCTGCAAAAACCAAAATACATCTCCTGTCAAAAGATCTTTTCATTAAAACAGTTATGTCAATGCGCCATCTGGGTCTATTTAAATGTACATAAATGCTATTTGGATCGAAGTTACTCAAACTGTAGGTGACAGTTTCTTTTCAGCCAGTGCCATCTGCATTCCTCCTTCTCCAGGTCCCTCTGGAGAAGCAGCTTGTTGGATGTCAAAGCTGCCATCAACCCTGACTTACAGGAAGTTAGGAGTCTGGCCGCTTTTTCAGGCTTCTGAAGGCAAGAAGAATTTCTTTTTCTGTTGTTTTTTTTGTTGTTGTTCATTATTAATATTGTTAAACATCTACCATGAATAGAAAGTGCTTATGTATATATTTCCTGTAGTATTTTAAAAATAGCAGATGTTAGTGTTCAAAACTGCAGAATGGTCTCCAAATTAATAATTTACCCCCCAAACTCCCATGAAAACAAAACAAAACAACCCCCTCCCTACCTTTTTCTCCCAAGGAGATCCTGGGTGAGAGTTCTCCTGCAAAAGAATAGTTTCAAAGTCTGTGACATTTTCTTGCTGGGATAATACGTAGCAGGGAACAGAGGCTGTGGACAGGTCTAGAACGGCTCCAGATGGAAGCAGGGCAGAGACAGCGCCTTCTCACCACCAGGACCCCAGCTCATTTCAACAAAAAGGTAGAAGTGGGAGATGAAGGAAATGGATTGTCTCGTTAGATTTTTAAGCCAATGGATCCATTTTGAAACACATTAAGATCTGTTAGCATTGAGAATCAGTTGCTATGAAAAAGAAAATTTGAAAAATTTGCACTTGACCAATAAAAGGACAAATGCAGCTACACCAGGCAGGGACTAGGGGAGGCACTTTTTAGTCATTGAATAAAGCATTACAAAATGAGTAAATCTTATGGACATGTCCTTTGATATTGGAATTTGAGCTTTATGATCTGCCTATAATTACAGTTTTGGGTTAAGTCTTTAAGGGACAGCAAATGAAACATCTTTAAAGCCAACACCTTGTTTCTCAGGAGGTGACCTGGGGCGGATTTTTATGGCTGCACTAGGCCCTTAGTCACTGGCTGGCACTCTCTTCCTAATTCTCAAACTGCTCCCAGCATTTCCTCTTTATGGCAGGCTGAGCTTCCGGCCCATCTTAGCAGCAGAGGGACCACACAGTCCCAGTGCAGCCCAGTGGGGGGCACCGTGGTGGCTGGTGACAGAGGGCGGCTGACACTGGACAAGTTGAGCCTAGACTTCGATGTTGGCCCCATTGTAAGCCAAGAGGAGCCAGAACGGGACAACTAGCTTCCCTCCATGACAGCCACTCTCAGCGGTGTGCAGAGGCTGGTGGGTACAGCAAGAATCTTTAGGAATCTTTTGAGCCAGTTATTAGACATAGCAATTCCTAATAATTAAGTAAAGTTACAATTGAATAAATTATATCAAAAAAGATAATACTAAAAACTCATCACTTCCTAATTTGTTTTCCTACTACATTTTACGGTAATCTGTGTTCCTGAGGTTATTTAGGCTTCTGCAGTGTGGCAGAAATGCCACGTTATTTGTATTATACTGCAAATCTCTTCCCACTCCACGTTCAGTGACATCGTGTCAGGATGTTGAAATCGGCAGTGGTGAGAGTGTTCACACCAGAAAAACGGGCCACGCTACAAATTAGGGCTGGATCATTTTGTTGACTGCTTAGACTTCAGAACGTGATGGAGAAAGTGTTGATAAGGCAAATTCAACTTAAAAGTGTATCATCCGCATAGCCATTAATTGTGAATAGCTTGAAAACTAAAAATACTTTCTTCTAGTTTTTGAAAACACAGATTTAGCAAGAGTTTGGTCATTGATAAATGGAGTTTGGACAGTCTGTGCTATTCCACTTTTGGCTTACTCTTTTTTTCTTTTTGCAGTTTTGGCCAGTGCTGGGTTTGAACCCACCACCTCTGGTATATGGGACCAGTACCCAACTTCTTTGAGCCACAGGCGCTGCCCCATTTTTGACTTACTCTTAAACAAAATGACAAGTAGCATTTATATCAGAAATACACTTGTCCTTTAATATAGTTTAGCTGTGGGTACAAGAGTTCAACACAAATCAACTGAGGCGGCACTTGTAGCTCAGTGGGTAGGGCGTCCACCACATACACCAAGGCTGGTGAGTTCGAATCTGGCCCCAAACGAAGTTCGTAATGCTTTATTCAATGAGCTAAAAACAACAACAACAAAAAGAGCCAAGCATTGTGGCAGGCACCTGTAGTCCCAGCTACTTAGGAGGCTGAGGCAAGAGAATCTCTTAAGCCCAGGAGTTGGAGGTTGCTGTGAGCTGTGATGCCATAGCACTTTACCCAGGGCAACAGCTTGAGACTCTGTCCCAAAAAGAAAAAAAACAAAACTGAGAGCATTCTGTAGCAATCGGTTGGTTATACAGGATTTAAGATCAAGATATTGTATATTTGTTAATTGTTTGTCACGCATCTATATCAATACAATTTGTAATAAACATACTGAACACACACACATTTTACCCCTGTAAGCTGATTGCTCAGTATCGATTAGCACACCGCTGCATACACTGGTGCCTTGCAATTCCAAACTTTGGTGGCATGCAAAACTTTGTTGACAGCATCCAACTTTGACAAACCAAAAACCTGACGGCCTACCTGTCTCAGTCAGTTTCCATATGGCATAAAAAAAGAGATCCTTACACACATCTGGCAGAGTTACATGCGTTCTGGTTTAGCAACAGGGGCATGGGTAGTTCATATTTGAACCCCAGGATATTTATGTGCTAAAGCATAGTGTAGGAACAGTATGGGCAGATGCTGAAATATACCTCTACACGCTAACAAAACAACCCACAGTGATCTCAGCTGGCAGTGAACATATGAAACCAACAGAAAATTATAATTCTAGAAAGCAAGGCCAATTGCAGACTACACTAATAACAAAATGTTCCTCCTCCAAATTGCAGGGGTGCCCAGTACAGAGCCAAACCCCTCATGGAGCCTGGACCTCTGGGAAGGAACTGAAGTCAGTACTGCTCAGTACCTTCCAGTCCTCTGCTAGGTCCAGGGTGTGAATAATAAATTGTACTGACTCCCAATGACTCACTCCTTAGGTCACAAATAATTTAGCATTAGTCATCTATAAAAATGAAAGTATCTGGAACTAGCTGTCAGTTACACGTGAGACACGAAAGAAGGACCTGCGTGTTGGCATCAGTGCCCTGCTTGGCAGGAGGTGGACTGGGGTCTCACGTGGAAATTTTGCCTTCCTGGCTCAAGCTTCATTAAGGCCATTTCTAATCACCACCAAGCTTGACTTAGACTTTGGAGTCAATGCAATCCTTGCACTAAATTAGATCCTCGTGGGGTAGTCACTGGCAGTGAATCTGGCATATTTGTGGAAGCTGCTGGGGCTGAGCCCATGCCAGGATTTCTGCAGTTAGCTCCAGGCAGCCTACTCCCTCCCACACCATTCTCCAGACACATGCAAGGGCTTTCCTTACCACCAGTCACTGCTGAGGCCAGCTGTGTCCAGGGGAGGGGAGGGCACTCTGGAAGATAGCCATATATCATTCCAAATGAAGGCCCAGGGGCCAGCTTGCTCTGCTTTGGAAATTCTGGGTCTGCTTCATCGTGTGCTTTAAAGAGCTTATCTTTCTGTTTATTTGTTTCTCCAGATCGAAATAGCATTGGCACCAGGACAGAGCCGGCACCCGGAACTGCCACAGGAGCTATCCCTCTTTTGCCTTGGTTTGGAGTTGATTTGGGGGTTAAAGGTTACACTTTTTGAGAAAGGTAGTAAAACATTAATGACGGGTAAAGTTCTCTCTCCCTTGCTGTATAGATTAACAGGGTGATCCTGTTTGCTCTACAAAGTGACCTGTATTTGCCAAGGGTAATTTGAAATTGGCAGCACAAATGATCCCTCAACTTCCTCCTAGTGGGCGCCATATTGAGGAGAGCATGGCAGGGCATAGTTGATAGGCTGGAACAGCCTCGGCAAGTCCTCAGTGGGACAAAATCTGCATATTTGGTGAGAAGTACTAAAGTGTTGGGAGCCTCCGGGCTTCCCAGTGGCAGACACGCCTGCTGAGGCATGCACATCACTTCATGATGGCACGCCATCCACCTGAAAGCCAGGGAGTCTGTCCTCACTTGGAATGATTGATGTGCACTGTGAGGACTCTGATTTGATGCCCATCTCTGGCCCCCAGACTCCTGGGCAACCTGGGACCATGCACCAGATTGCACATGTAGGATGCAATGGGTTTGTTTGTGCACTGTTGTCTTCCGGGCGCACAGTAGCACCTGGCACAGAGCAGGCCCTCAGTGAGCACTGGCTGAGCAGACACATGGACCGCAGGGCCTGTTCTGCACTCACTGCCTGTGCCTCTTTTCCACTTACTGTCTCACTTGGGAGACACAGGTGCTTCCTTCAGGGTACACGTTAGCCATGAGACAGCAGGAAGAGCCCTGCAGAGCTAGGGGCTAATGTGTGGGCAATGCCCGCAGGCCCTGGCGGGAAGTTGGCCTTTGTGGGCATAGGCTGAGGCTGGACAGGCGCCTCTTCTTCTGCTAAGCCAGCAGTTCTCAACCTGTGGGCTGCAACCCGTCTGTAATAAAGAAAATCCATCCTGCATTTCAGATATTTACATTACAATTCATAACAGTAGCAAAATTAGTTATGAAGTAGCGATGAAAATAATTTTACAGTTGGGGGTCACCACATGAGGAACTATATTAAAGGGTCACGGCATTAGGAGGCATTAGGAAGGTTGAGAACCACTATGCTAAGCAAAGATTGGGTTGGCACTGCAGGGCGCAGGGTGCAGGGGTGGGGGTGGTGTCTAGAAAGGTATAGAAGAGCAGGAAGCACAATTTGGATTGCCCTAAGGACGTGAGAAAAACTAGCTGTCTTAAAAAATGCAACTGAATTCTGTCTTAGCCAACTTCAAGGGCATGATCAAAGCCATTTATAGTATAGCATCCCCTTAGACTGGGTGTGGGGCTATTGCTTAGTACCCAGAAACGTCAACACCACCCACAGGCTCTTACAGTTCCTTCGTTTATGGCAGTGGTTCTCAACTTGTCGGTGGCAACCCACAGGAACTGTATTAAAGGGCTGTGGCATTAGGAAGGTTGAGAACCACTGGTTTATGGTCTTGACATTCGGGCTTTTATAGCTCAGCAAAAGATTTATTCTTAGGCAGGCTGCTGAGATGTTGCCCGAATCAGTGGAAGTAACTGGTGGATCCTGACCACTTCTAGGCAGAAGAAGAAGAACGCTTAAAAGTCACATCTTAGAAAAGTGTCCTGTATAATAAGAGTTCAAGATGGGACCATCTGCTGAGCTTCTGCAGGAAGAAGCTTGTATGTGACAAAGTGGAAGCAACTGGAGGAAGCTTTTCACTGTTGCTCAAGCTGTTTATAACAGCCCTGTTCTTGCAGGTGACTCTGGTGCTGGGAGCAGGAGACCCTGTCTTCAGACAGCAGCTGCTTTGCAAACCATGTCTCTTCCCCCTGTTGGCTGGACGCACTCCATGTTTTCATAGAGCTTGGTATGTGTTGCTGCTGCTTGTAATGTGATGAAAAGCTCAGCTGAAATGACAGATGCTTCCAGGAGAGGCGACATGAACCTCTGAAGCATGCAGTTGATATTCCACAGCCCTTGGCATCGTCTCTGATGAATCAGGTTTACCCTTGACAGGGAAGGCGGCGCTGCATAGCATTTAGGCTGTACCCCAGAGCAATCAGACTAATTTCTCATTATGTCCACACAATATAAAAATCCAAACCACATAATTGAGACAAATAATAAACCTTTCTGGATCATGATTACCCAATTTGGCCATTAACTTTAATCAAATCACAAAATAATGATCAAATTTGGATTTGATTCTATGCCTATAAAGATAACCACGAAGCAAACATAAGTAACTGTCAGTCAAACTCTTTTCAGACAATAGCCAGCGTTACAACACGCCAATTACATTTTTATCAGGTAGTTAAGTTAATTACCTGTGGTAAACGTGTTAGTGGGACAAGCATAGATTGTTGTAAACATTTGCTGACCACTTTAAAATGCTGCCGGACCATATGGGAGGATTCAAGGATACAACAGCATGCAGATGTATTTACACCTGCTAATGTCCTATAAAATCCAATAAAGTCTTCATGGTGAAAGCTGTGTGTCCTTTTTCCACCACCAGATGGCTCTGTGTGGTTTCTTCGCTGCAACAGCATGGGCTCCAGGACCAATTCCTGTTTGAGAGGCTGCGCCAGCTCTGAGCAATAATATTGTCCAAACTGCTCGGGTTGAACCACTGACTTCAGCCTCCCTTCCTTGCTGAGTGAGACCCTTCCCTTTCTACTCTCTCCCCAACCCCCCAGCACCCTTCACTTCCCTCCACCCAAGGTTAAAATTGCATCTGTGTCTGCAGGGACTTTTGTTCATGGTTGTCTTCCCAGCATTTAGAGTAATGCCTCCTCCTCCTCCTCCTCCTCTTCTTCTTCTTCTTTGAGACAGAGTCTCACTTGGTCACCCTTGGCAGAGTGCCATGGCATCTTAGCTCACAGCAACCTCAAACTCTTGCATTCAGCTCTTCAAACTCTTGCCTCAGCCTCAGTAGCGGGGACCACAGGCGCCGGCCACAAAGCCTGGCTATTTTTAGAGACAGGGTCTCGCTCTGGCTCAGGCTGGTGTGGAACCTGTGAGCTCAGGCAATCCACCTGCCTCGGCTTCCCAAGCGCTGGGATTACAGGCATGAACCACTGTACCTGGCCAATCTCTTGTTTCTTGTTCTGTGTCCTTCTGTGATAATATGGCCCTTACAATCATTTTATTGGGAGCTCGGAACGAAGCAGAAGTGAATGCTCATGTTTAATCCACTGTCTCTATTAAGACACCAAAACGAGCCTTTTGCATGTAGTACCTCATTTACTCACCATGATAACCCTCTACTGTTATCCTCATTTTATAGATGAGGAAACTGAAAAGTTGAGTAACTTGCCCAGCATGGGCCAGGAAGTGGCGCGGAGCTAGAATTCAATTCCTGGCAGCGGACTGCAGCACTGCAGACTGCAGCACTTTCTAGGTGAAAGTGTGTTCTTTCCTCTAGAAGAGGGGAGGTGCTCGAAATAGAGAAACTAATCGAAGTTCTGCTTAAGGAGCTGTTAGACCCCTAGGCACACCACACACACACACAGTGTCCTGATTACCTTTGATTCACCCTAGTAGTGAGGGAGGGAGCCATTGACCTAAATGGTATGAACTGGCTGAATGCCCAACATTCAACACTGGACTGAAGAGATGACTGCAGTTCATCAGCCACAGACTCCCAGCCTGGGGAGGAGGACGCCATATACCATCCAGGGCCACATGGGGGATACACTGGGGAGCAGAGTAACCAGGAGGACCTAGGGTAGGGTGACCAGATTTTAACATCGGTAAGGCGGGACAACATGGCCCGGGGGCGGGGCGGGGGTGGGGCAGGGACAGGGCAGGGCAGGGCCTGACAACAATGCAAATTTTGATAAGCAGTTCTCCATAATCACTTCTCAGCAATTATTTGTTATTATTACAGTTTAACATTATAAAATTAACAAAAATAATATAAAACTCATATTCTGGTGAAATAGCCACATGGCAGCCGAAAACTGTATATTCCCTTCCTGTTTTCCCGGCCGATCGAGCATTCTTTCAAAAATCGGGACTTTTTGAAAAGGCTGCGGGACGCAGGACAAATTGTTGAAAAGCGGGACTGTCCTGCCAAAAGCGGTACGTCTGGTCACCCTAACCTAGGGAGACAGACTTTGCAGTATCATTCTTCTACGGGAGGATGGAATAGGTTTGTTTGATGAATTCCGCAGCTGGCAGGGAGGTGAAACCTATTAGGTTGGGGTCCCCATGGAGCATAGTTGGTCAGGAGAAGAGGGGAGCTGGCCAGGTGGGGAGGCTTTGCTGCTTGGGTGTAGGGGCTGTAGCTGGCTAGAGAAGGGGAGTTCAGGCAACCTCATGAGCTTCTAAGGCTCATAGGACTTTTTAGGTCTTATAACACACACACACATAAGCCACACACATTTCTTGCTCTGGGCTATTTCCCTTTTCTTTTTTCTAGCAGAAGCCTGGAGCTATATTAAATGAAACAGGTAAAGTACAGGGTCTCTGGATTGATGAAAAGCTGGTACAGTGGAGGGTAGAGGAACTGAGGTGAAGTTTATCTAATGAGCAGAGCAACTCTTTCATTCTCTTGCTCCAACAAAGTGCCAAAGTGCACTGTCTGCAGGATCCTGAGGGCTGTGAGCAGCTCGAGAGCAAAAAGCTCTAGAAACACCAGGGTTCCCAGTGACATGGCCCAGCTCTCAATCACCACCCATAAGTACAGGGCTTCAATCTTTTTTTTTTTTTTTTTTTTTAAGAGATAGTCTCACTTTGTTGCCCTCAGTAGAGTGCTGTGGGCTCTTGAGCAACCTCCAGCTCTTGGGCTTGGGCGATTCTCTTGCCTCCATCTCCCAAGTAACTGGGACTGTAGGTGCCTGCCACAATGCCCAGCTATTTTTTTGTTGTATTTTGGCCGGGGCTGGGTTTGAACCTGCCACCCTCAGTATAAGGGGTTGGGGCCCTACTCACTGAGCCGCAGGCACCACCCAATCATTTTTAAAAATTAAATAGGCAAAACCAGCCAGGGATCTGTAGAGGGAAAAAGTGGCTTCCTTCTACCCTTCTAGGTTCCTTGGCTGGGCTTTGAATTAAATGGCCACAAGACAGATTAACAAGAGAAAATCCATTTTTACTTACATATATATGCACAGGAGTCCCATAAAATATGAGACTCACAGAAACACCAAATGACTGACACTTATAGAATAGCATCCCGAGTTACAGAAGAAGGGCTTGGGGCTTCTGTGGGGAGGGTGGTGGGAGGGAACGCATGGTGAATTGAAGTGGTCTTGCTAGGCAGATAAAAAGTATCTCAGGTAAAAAAGCAACCTTAGAGTAGCCCTCTTCCTGATACAGATAATTTTATTAATGTAGATTTTCTTTTAGATACAAACTTATTTTACAAAAGGACAGGTTTTCATAGTTTATTCCCATGCCTACAGTTTCTCAGAATAACCAGCTCAAAATATACCAAAGGAGTATTGGGGGGGAGTGTAGCATCTACCAGTTTTCTACAGTCATACTTTGGGGTGATGTGTATTGAGTCCCAACAGGTGGCCACAGACCTTAATAACTCTCTGATGTAAGCCAGGGACCAGCACAAGGAGGAGAAAATAACGTGGAGGAAACAGAATATCCAGAGAGTTAAAAGTTTCAAAATGTCCTTAATATCCTCCGGTAGATAAGAGAAGATAGCACAGGCATAAAACAGGAACGCGATGATACAAAAAAATAACAAGCACAGAGATAAAAGCTTGGAATTTAAAACACGGTAAGAAATTTTAAAACATAAAAATACTATAGAACATTTTAAAAACTTAACAGAAGGGTTACACAATAAAGCTGGGGAAGTCTCCCAGAAAATAGGACAAAAGGAAAAGGAAATGAAAAATAGGAGTGAAAAGATGAGAACATTAGAGGATGAGATGGCATCAACTTAGAAATAATTCAAGAAAATCTTTTAGGAATACAGATACAGATTTCCAGATCATAAGAGCCCACCTGGACCCAGCCCAATGGATGAAATAGGCCGCAGCAAGACAGAGCTCTGAATGTGGTTGTGAAATTTCAGAATAATAAGGAGGAAAGTCTCCTAAAAGTTTTTAGAGCCCCCAAGGAAAAACAAAGTCAACAGAGGTATATACGCTATAAAGGATCAAGAGTCCACCTGTCTTCATGTATGTTGGCAGAATGCTAGAAGCTAGGAGATCCTGAAGCAATGCCTTCAAAATGCTGAAGAAAAAGCATTTCAAACTTAGGATGTTTTACTCAGCCAAGCAATCGATTAAGCAGGAGGGGAAAGAGAAAGAAGACACTTTGAGATGAACAAGGTCCCCCTAATTTTGCTTTGTACGTGTCCTTTCTCACGAAGCTACAGAGCACTCCTCCAAAACAAAAAGGTAAGTCAAGAAAAGAGGAAAACTCAAGATCTAGAGAACAGGATCGGGTGCAGGCAAGCCCAGGGATCCTGAGGACGGGGGAATCCAAGAGGCAAGCATTGTAGCAGGTTCTGGGACAACCAGTCGGGACTAGAACAGGTCGGAAGTGCTCCAGGAGAAATTTCTCCAAGAAGATAAAATTGATCAAATACCTGTCGTGATATTGAGCAGAGATTCAGATAAGTTAAATTAGTGATTAGTACACAAGACTTACAAGACCAGATAAACAAAAAACAATTTTTAACTCTAGGCATAATAAAAATTTTGCAAGAAGGAAAGAAAAACCATCCTTACCATCAGCACATTAGTGGAAATGCTGAAGACTGGTCTAACCATAGTTATGTCAGAATCCCAGCAGTGTGACAGGGATTCTCTGTCACATCTGTATCCATCACCTACTTAACTGTTCTGTGACTCAGTTTCTCCTGTAAAATGGGGATCAAAACAGAACCTATGGCAGAGGGTTTGGAAGAACATGACATGAAGTAATACATGTAAAATGTTTAGAACGCTGCCCAGCTGGAATTAATTCTATGTAAGCATAACCAAGTGCTGTTATAACCATGTCAGGAAAATGGAGGGGAAGAAATGGAGGGAGTGGGAGTAGGGGAGGCTTAACTGTGATAATCCATAGAGGAAAATCAATAGAAAATGCCCCAACCGGAAAAATCAGGAAGCATCGCTGTACATTTCTAAATAACATTTACATTTCTTTCTTTTTTCTTTTTTTTGTGGAGACAGAGACTCACTTTATTGCCCTTGGTAGAGTGCCCATGGCATCACACAGCTCACAGGAACCTCCAACTCCTGGGCGTAGGCCATTCTCTTGCCTCAGCCTCCTGAGTAGCCAGGACTGCAAGTGCCTGCCACAATGCCCGGTTATTTTTTTGTTGCAGTTTGGCCGGGGTCAGATTTGAACCCGCCACCCTCGGTATATGGGGTCAGTGCCCTACTCACTGAGCTATAGGTGCCGCCCAACATATACATTTCTAAATAACATTTTTACTAATATTTAGAAATATAAAGGAACATTAAAAAAAAAAAGTAAGATGATGTAAAATGGTTGTTTCTGGAGAACAAGATCTTGAAGGGGGTCCGGCTGGGAGCCGAGGACATGTGCTTTTTCATAATCAGCCTTATAAAATGATTTGACTTTGCGTTCTCCAGAAGCAGACCCTGTGAGCCAGTGGGTTATTAAGAAAGTGCTCTCAGGAGAAAACAGGTACAGGGGAGGGAAAGGAGGCCCAGACTGGTCCGACCTGGCTTCTGCCCCAGGCCAGGCGGCCGCCTAAGGTCCAGGCATCTGCACCTGCCCACAGGTGGAGAGGTTCTGGAAGCCCCAGGGCACGTTCTGGGGCGAGCCTGGCGCCCAGCAGGCTGGTGGCAGGTCTCAGAAATGTGAGAGGATCTGAGAGGATCTGGGTGGTGACCTCTAACTAACTACAGGTCCTAAAAATATAGTTCAATACTCTCCATTTTGTATCTGCAGCTAGAAATTTTCAGATTTGTACATCTCATGGGCAGGGCAAGAAACCCAACTTATAGAAGGCCCCCAGAGGCCTGGGGCAGGAGGGTGCCAAGGCCCACCTTCCTGGGAACCTTTGCTTTTCTCTTCTAGGTACTGAGACTCCTGTGCTCTTCCAAGCTTGAGGGAGAGGAACCATTGCGGGGTGGAGTTCTTGGACCCCCTGAAATCATTCCATGTGGACAGCCACTACCTCAAGGTGGCTACATCTGAGAAACTTATCCTAATTCCTTATCACCCCTATACAGTTTCTTCAAGCAAAACAATAGTGCTTAAGTCAATTTTATTACAATTATATTTGAAGCGTATTTTTAAAAACACATAGTATAAACTGGCAACACAAGAGTCTTTGTTTCTCCAAATAACTTTAAAAGAGAAAAACTAGTCCTTTAATTTTCTCCAGAGGACACTGTGCTACATTCTCCCAGATTTACATACTTTTACATAAATATTTATTAAGCAAAACAAGCGAAATAGAAGCTTGATTGAAAGGTCGTATGTGATGCCATCAGCAAAGCTCACATGAGGTTTCTCCTCCCCAGCCCTAAACAAGGAGCTTTCTCAAGCGGGGAAGTTTTTAACACTTTTTAGCTTAAAAATGGCCCTGGCCCCCTGTGTCTCAATGCCTTTACTAGATGATGAGCAGCAGCTTGAAAGTACACCCCCCCTTACCACGATCTTGGGGCTGGCACAGCTCATTACATGGAAACATCTGGAAGAACCAATGAGAAGCCCTACGTTTAGGTTTACCCCATCATCTCTATCCCATAAACCAGTGTTTTTCAACCTTTTTTTTTTTTAAATCTCACAGCACACTTGAACCTATAGTTAAACTTCTGTGGCACACTTAAATTATGTTGATTTAAAAAAAGGAGAAAAAAAAGAAAATATTTACTGTGCTTTGAACTTCTTTGGAAAATAATTTAATAAATGATCTTTGAAAATTTTCGCAGCACACCTAAGACTCCCTCACAGCACGCTGGTTGAAAATCACTGCCGTAAACATGTCTGTCTGTGGCAGTCACCAAGGGAGGCAAACCACCCATTTACATACAAAATTTATTATTTATTTATTTGAGATAGAGTCTCACTATGTCACC
>CAUYQV010104298.1:0-17837 GCA_963574575.1 Galagoides demidoff | reverse complement strand
TGGTCCCAGCTACTTGGGAGGCAGAGGCAGGAGACTCGCTTGAGCCCAGGAGTTGGAGGTTGCTATGAGCTGTGATGCCATGGCACTCTACCCAGGGGGATAGCTTGAGGCTCTGTCTCAAAAAAAAAAAAAAAAAAAACTTGGCCCCAGCCAAAAAACCCTGCAAACCCCCCCCCAAAAAAAACTAATAATATATTTAAAGGACTTGTCATTGGATGCCTGGTACATAATAAGATTTTGATAAATCACAATTGATTTTTATCACTTTTGTGGAAGGATTAGGTAGAGAAAGAAGTTTCAGGAAAGGGGACTGAGAAGTAGGCACTGAAAAGATCTGGGAGAAGGAAACCATGAGACAGGTGGCATGGAAACAAGGGAACATAGCATCAAGAAGGAAGGATGTAATGCAAAAGGAGGGCTAGTTTCTTCTGAGAAGATAAAAGAATAATTTTCATCTCTTAGCAACTGAGAATGAAGGGAGAAAGGAAGGGGGAAAACTGATAATTTTAAATGAGGGTTATCAGATCCCACTAATCAGACCGGTCTTCCAATTAGGGACAATACATATTTCTTTGGGGTTTTTTTGTTTCCCTTGGTAGAGTGCTGTGGCATCACAGCTCACAGCAGCAACCTCCAACTCTTGGGCTTAAGCAATTCTCTTGCCTCAGCCTTCCAAGTAGCTAGGACTACAGGTGCCCGCCACAATGCCCTGCTTTTTTTGTTGCTGTTATTGTTGCAGTTGTCATTGTTGTTTTAGCTGGCCTGGGCCAGGTTCCAACCCACCAGCCTCAGTGTATGTGTGCTGACCTTGGTGGACGGTGACCTACCCACTGAGCTACGGGTGCTGCCAATACATATTTTTTGAATAAAGGAAAAAACAAGGTCATGCAAAATGAAACAAAAAGTATCAGTTTTGCATTATTTTGGTTAAATTACATTTTAGACAGTTTAAGTTTATGCAACAGAAGAAGATGGGAAAGGAAAAAAAGAGGATGAGTTACAGGGAAGGTTTTCAAAGCAATGATCTTGACCCTTCAAACTAACCCCAGTATAAAGGAAAATGGTGGTAGGTGAAGCACTTAATGCTCTCTTCACTCAACCTGGTTTTAGAAATAAATTATGACAACCTAAACTGTATATCTGGGTAAAACATTCAACAGCATTTATAGAGTGAAATTGAGAAAAAGTGAGCAGGAAGTAGGACATTCTAATCTGGGGGAGATGAATGTACAGATTCCCTTAAAGGATAGATTTAGGGAGAGGTAGGGAGGAACACAACGCCATAAACCTGTAAGCTAGGGAGTGTTGAGGGCTTCTGTGGTTTTGGAGGCCTAAGTGCAGCTGTCATCAGCTCGAGTGTGGGGGAGGGAGTCCTCTGGCTGTGGAGAGTTGTAGGTGGCTGCCAGGGGCCAGAGATGCCCCAGAGGGATGCAATGAGTGGGCTTCTTGGGCTATTGCTCCTGCCCTGTTCTCAGCTAAAAGGTCAGAGGTAGAGGGACCTCCCTAGTCTACTGGCCTTGAGGGTTAAGGAGGCAGAGGCTTAAGGCCAATATGGAATGCTGGAGGGAGGAAGAGAGAGGGAAAGAGCACAGGAGGCTGAGTTCTACCCAGCAAGAAGTGAGTGTGTCTCCAGGGGAAGGGGCAGTGGTAAGGTGAACACGTGGGGATACGGATGCAGCAGGAGTAAAGGGCAAGGAGGAGCAGAGCTAAAAGGGACAATTCTGGAAGGAGAAGCACTTTCAGGCAGCTTCTGGTGTGTGACAACCCAGGGAAAGCTGCATTAGGCATTTACTTCCTCAGGGCTTCAGCCTGTACCCCTTTGTCCCTGTTGAGAGGGCCACTGAC
The DNA here is from genome assembly GCA_963574575.1 of Galagoides demidoff. Classification (NCBI taxonomy): domain Eukaryota; kingdom Metazoa; phylum Chordata; class Mammalia; order Primates; family Galagidae; genus Galagoides; species Galagoides demidoff. Next base: position 15,992 of record CAUYQV010104298.1, on the reverse strand, counting down.
TGTTAGCCTAATTAGTCTCAACACCATCCCCTTCCCTCATGGCCTAGGGTTCCATGTGAAACCAGGTGGTCTGCAATTCCTACTAGTCTTCCTGTCCCCACCAACATAAAGCTGAATCCTCCAGCCTGACCATCCACCCCTCAACCCTGCTCCACCAGCCACAGAGCTCTGTGCTTCCTCTTCCTGAGGTACCAGCTCCCATTACTGGGCACTCTGTCTTGTCAGCCTAGGGAGCCCCTATTCCCTTCCTGACAAACTCCCTCAGGTCATCAGGTCTGTATTCATTTCACTCCACTCTTTTCCTGAAATGAAACTGCCCCACTTCTTGTCCTGTTCAGGGGAATAGGGATTGCTGTGCCCACCAGGAACATAGGACCGTCACAGATGGAAGTTATACATCATCTTTTGTCATTCTCCAATCTGAGGTCAAGAGATGAGACAGGAGCTGATGCCTCTTCCTAAAGTGAACAGGAATAGAGTCTCCGGGATACCCATTTTCTGTATTTGCCCCCTCCCCTCCATGATCACACTTCTTAGGATACATTCGAGAAAAAACATTGGGACATTATTAACTAGTGAGTGCAGAGGTGGGCTCTATGACCTAGGGGGACACATCAGTCGTGGTGGGGACTCTTCAGGAGATACATAGTCCATTTCAGCTTCCCTCTTTTTCTATAATGAGGTTGATAAAAACCCCACCACACAGTATGACCCCACCTTATAGCTTTTAGATTAAGTTTTATTTATTTTTCCTTTGAGAATAACATTACACACAGGTATTAAATTAGATATATATATTCATTGACATAGAAGTCCACAAGATATATTGTTTGGTGAAAAAATACACAGTTAGAACAGCACTTACATTTGATCACTTTTATCTATACATACACAGCTATCTGGGCACACAGGTACAGGGAACTGTCTGGAAGGACATTCAGCAAAGGCCTCACAATGGATACAGAAGGGTGGAGAGTTCAGGTAATTTGTACTTTAATTTTTGTATTTTCTTCTATTTTTTTTTAAGATTTAACAAAAAATACTCCTTTCAGAAAAAAGAATAAAGTCACCAATAAACACATATAGAGAATAGACACTTAGGTAGGTTGAGGAAGGAGTAGAGACAGAGGTCAGGCTACCCCCTACAATGCTTATATGCTAGACCTCTTCTCAAAGGAGAACTGCTTTGTGGATTAGTTCATGCAGTTAGAGCCCCATCCCCAACCCATCCCCAGACTCTGAATATAGTTAAGGGTTCATTTAAGGGTGGTTCTAGCACCCTACTGTGCCTCAGAAAGGTCATGGTGTCCTCTAGGAACCTCTTTTGATCTCCCCTCTGTATGTGTCAGCTCCTGCAGGGTGATGATCAGATTCTCAAAAACCTGGGCCTTGTTGTTCTCATTGTCACAGGTTTCTTTTGAGTGGCCCTCTTCACCACAGTATGAACAGTGGATCGTGTATTTTCGCTTCCTGGCTCTACGCATATCACCAGGATGACCATTTTTATACACAGAACCACCACTGGTGGAAGGAAACTGAGTCCCAGAATCATTGAGGGAATCAATAACCAGCACTTGATCATAAGGTCTGGTTCTCTCTGTGAGGGGAGAAGCACCTGTGGATGCCAGTGGAGGGTCCTGAGACTCCACCAAGATCACATCCTCATCTGAATCATCGAGGGTATCATCTATCTCTATCACATTACAGTTGCAGTCAGCACAGGCAATTGCTATTGGCTGGGGCCCCTGAAATGCTACAGGGCTGGTTGCTCTCTCCATTATTGGTTCAGACCTTTTGGGCCGCTTTGGTTTAATAAAAGTGTCATCCCAATCCTCTTCCTCCCTTATCATCTTGATTAACTCTAGGAAATTAGGAAGGCGCTCCTGCTCATTTGCATACATTCTGAGAAGATGCTGAAGCCTGAAGCGCAGGTCCCTATTCAGCTCAGCCCCTAAAAGGAGCTGTTGCAGGCGGGTGTGGTTGGCATCTTTTTCAGCTAGGATGCCTGCCTGAATAGCATTCTGGAGCTGCACCTCTAAACGGATCACATAAAGGGAGGCTTTCTCCCCTTGTGCCTGTAGGGTGTTAAAGAATTTACCATGGGCAATCACACTGCATTCAGACTCCCCAAACACCAATTTCATGGCCCTCAAGAAATCCGCCACACTTAAGTTGGGGTTGGCTGCCTGAAGCAAACGCATAACCTCGCGGGCAGGGCCCCTGAGGGTTTTCATCAAACGCTTGAGCTTCTCCTCCTCAGACATATTCCAATCTGGCAGGACCCCATTGACTTGGATCAGCCAGTTTTCAAAGGTCTCTTCCCCCTGGGCTGGCACTACTCTCCCTGAGAACAACTTCATGTTTCTCTCTGCCATGTTGACCACTAGAGGACTGAGACTCCTTCCCAGTGACCTCAACATGGAATGGGCCCAAGGAGGCAAGGGTGTGTTCTGCCGTCGGCTGTTACCCAGTCGTGCAATGATGCTAGCCATGACTGAGTACAGTAGAATGTCTAAATAAAACAAGATGCTCAGGCTTTTTAGAAAACTCTGATCTGCAGAAATCCTCAAAGTAATGTTCTAGGCTGTGCTTGCCTTGAATTTCAGTAGGAACTGTAAAGAAAAAGAAAAAGGTTAATAAGGCAGGCTGTGGATAAGCAGTCCACAGTCACATTCTCTACCTTCCTGAATATCCTGCAGTGGATTTGTATCTGCCTACTGCCCTAAATATACCCTGCAGAAGACCGACAATTACAGCCTCCCCTTGCTAGCTGGTATCCCTGTGCTAGCAGGGCATTTTTCAGAGCCACATCCATATCCTTCTTACCACACTACAGGAGGAGTCATAATTATAATTCCAGGTGACATAGTGTTTAGAGCCAATATTGGGCTCTCAAAACAGAGCTCAATGGTGTAAGTTTCACAGACTTTTGGTAATAGATAAGATCCTCATTAACTTCAGGTCTGAACCACACCTCGTCAAAGTTTCCCTCCTTATTTCTCAGGTTATTTCTCGGATTCTTACATGAGCTCAGAAACTAGCCTTCAGCCTTTATTTCACGTCCAGCCTCTGCAACAGGTGCGCTTTGTGAGAAAACTCGCCTCGGGGATAGGTCAACCTCTGTTCCCTGGGGGTCGCAGATCCCTGTCATCAGGGGCTGAAGACTGTGCCTCTGCAGCACAGGGAAGGGAAAGGAAGGGTCAGAAGCAGCCTCATTCGTCATCCTGCTAATCTTCCCCTCCCCCCCTCCCCCCCCCCCGCCACGTCTTCATTGTCCCCAGGCAGAAAATTTCCTCTGCCCCCTTCTGACTATGAACCAAAGCGCCCCTCTTTACATTTCCTATGGGAAACCGTCGGCCTACCAGCTCTGCAATCAGCTGTACAGAATTCAAGTTCGGATTCAGCTTTGATGACCTGCCAGGGAGAAAGGGAATAGAAGTTGGATACGCTCCCGCTTCCATATTCCCAGGAGAGATGAGGAGATGCAAAAAAGGGTTCAAGACCTCCCGCCCCTTGCTATCTCCCTGGAAACGCGCCCCCGCCCCCAATTCAGGCAAATCTCACTCAGTGGGCAGCATCCAGGTGAGCCTCACCTCCTCCTTTGGCACAGCAGGGCCACTGAAGCGCTCCTTCCTCTCTGCTTCGCAGTCACCAATTCTCCAATCTGGGAGTCGCTTGGTGCCTGTGGGGCTTCCCCCTCCCCTGTACGCTCCCCCTTTCTGTACCTGTGCTGTGCTGGTGGGCAGAAGATGGTCTGGCGTCCGCAGCTCTGTTTCGCCTTCCGGTGTCCGCGGCCCTGCAAGGGGAAAGGATGGCGGTCGCCTCCTCAGTCGCTAAGCGACCCGGGGCTGCCCAACCCACCGAGCGGCTTCCCAAGACCGCCCAGCGAGGGGTAGCAGAGTCCAGGCGGCGCGGTTCCCAAGGCAGCCGCAGCAGTCCCCGCCCTCCAGTTGGGCCTTCCCAGAGGCCGCGGCTGCGTTTAGCTTCTGCCCATTGAGACAAAAGAGCTTGACGAGCGGGGCGTCGCGGCCAATCAGGCCGGCGCGGGGGCGGCCTCCCGCGCTGCCTCGGGCCGAGATGCTAAAGCCGGGGAGAAGGGAGGGCCGGCCAGCGGGGGCTGCGACAGACAGGCGCGGGAGCCGGTGCAGCTCGGACGTACGGACGGGCCTATTTACATTTCACCCGTGAGTTTGCTGCTTCTCCATCGCTTGCCTTCTTCCTATCTCCTTCCGCCTCGGCTTTCCTCTGCGCTTTGAGACCGGATGCCTTAAACACGAGGTGGGACAGAAACCATGTGAACAATGAGAGTTCTTCACCTTTGTATAGGGGGAAGGGGAAAAGCAGCATTTACCGAGTGCTTTCCACGCTCAGATACTCTCGCACAGACATCTCATTTATTCTTCTCAATCGTCTTGTGAGGAGGTCGCAGAGTGTCCATTAAACAGAGAAAGGACTTAAGCACCAGGCAATATAGTTAGGAAGTGTAGAGCTAAGAAAAGCTCACACCCAAGTCAACATGTCTGACTCAAAGGCTACCTCTTGCAAACTATCTATAAAAGTCAGATTAAGTGGAGAAAAGCCAAAGCGGGCGTGGGAGGACCAGCTTGAGCCTATATAGAATTAGTGAGCAAGGGCTATTATCTCCATTTTACAGATGAGGAAACTGAGCCACGGAGCGGTAGGCCTCTTGCTCTGTGCATGTAGCAAATAAGCAACAGCATCTGACTTTGTACCTGTCTGTTATTCTCTGGAGGCTCTTTGCTCTGCTGCCCTGCCTAGAGAACATTTTTACAGAGGTTGTCTCAAGCCATCTCAGTAGCAACCTTGATGTAGTGCTGAGGGATGGAGTGAGGCGCCAGTGGGGAGAGGGGTGAGGAAAGAGGAAGGCAACCTTTATGATATCCATTGTACAGAAAAGGAAACAGTGGCACTTTTTTCTAAACACCATTTCTTTTCTTGCGCTATCTTTTTACACTACAACAAGCTGCCTGTTTATAAAAATAACATTGTTTCTACAGCCCTTTATGACCTCAAAGGAGACAAGGTTCAAAAATGTGAAATTGACTTGCCTCAGATTACAAGGTGAAGGCGGAATTCGGGATTACAAGGTGAAGGCGGAATTCGGACCAAGTCTCAGAATCAGAACCTATGCTCCTAAACAATGTTTGAGTACAAGGCTAGCTGCCTGGGAATCGTTTTGGAGAGCTTGTTAGAAATGCATATTCCTGGGCCCAACTTCTGGGACATTTTGATGGACTAGGACTAAGGATGAGGAGTGTGATTTATATTTTTAATCAGCACTCTAGTCGATTCTGAGATGAGAGAGGTCTGTGAACCACTGTTCTAAACACCACGTCATGCTGAAGGTTACAGGTAAATGGGCTTGCTAGCACCGTAATCTGTCCTCAGCATATCTATCGTGAAATGTAACTCCAGAGTAGAGATTCCTACCTGGGGTCCTTCCTGAAATTGTAGGCAAAGAATGTGGACTCTGTATGTTTTTGAGTACATAGCTTTGTAGATTTTTCAAATGAAGTCTGTCATAACATCTTCCACCTTCAACTTTTGTTGAGGAAGAAGTGTGAGAAATGAAACATAATTTACTCTAACCCCCAAACCACAGCTCTCTGCCGCTGATATAGCTCTTTCATTTCCTGGCTCAAGGATAGGTTGCTAGGTTGCCCTTCTGTGAGCTCTTCAGGGGACTTCTCCTTTGCTGGATTTGGCATCACTGGCCCCAGAGAAGGAGCAACTCCATGGAAACGGCATGCAGGGCTGTCCAGAGTGAATGGGCCATGAAGCCAGGGGCTGGAAAACCTGCTCTATTTTCCCTGACTTAGAGAGCAGGTGTTATTTCCCTGATGTAGAGTGTGTCTAGGAGGCCCCTCTGAGGCTTCTCTGTGACTCTTGATCCTTGGAAGTAAGTGAATAGTCTGATGCCCTTCAGCTGCTGTTGGGTTTATTGTCAACTTGTCAGGGTACTTTACCGACTCCTTTCTGCCCTCTTAGTTACAGCCCCAATACCCAGAGTTTCTTCAGGTAAACAATGCAAATTTGGCAAGAAGCACTTTGCATCTCAGGATTGTGGCCTCATGCATGGAACAATGGAATAGTGCTAGTAGAGGGTGGAGAGTGTGGGATGTTCAGAAAGGGTGGGTTGACAGTTGGAAGTGATGCTAGGTTTCCTTCAGACTCTTGCATCCCCTGTACGATACAGCCGAACCCGGATTCTCTTAGCAGACTCTTGTTCTGTGTTGAGATTGATTTCATTGCCAAATTAAGTATTTGCCAATGGACTTGGTGAGGGTGGGACCCAATAGGACCAAGAATAGATATCAGAGCCTTGACAAAAATAATGAAAGGAGATGGATTGTGTAAAAGTGCCAGGGTTGGCCCATTAGAACACAGTTAGGATCTCTTTGTGTAAGGTTAGGAGGAACATTTGCAAGCTGGCTCCAACTGGATACAGAACATTCCTTATCTCTGGCCGCTTATGTGGGAGTATGTTACAACTGATGGGTTTAATGAGACCACATTTTCCAATTTCAACAAATAAACCTTAAAAGCTTAAAGATTAAGAGATAAATCTCTCAGTTGAAACAATTATAGCTGCCTTTGGCTGCTTGCCCACTCTGTGTCAGGAACTTTCCATCTATTATCTCATTTAAGGTTCTGACCAACTCTGTTGAGGCAGTGATCATTATCCCATTTTGCAAACGGGAAATTGAGTCCTGGGGAGGTTAAGTAACTTGTGTGAGGTCTTACAATTTGTACTCCAGCCCAAGGATGTCAAACTCTAAAGCCCATGAAAACTCTTCATTGCTGCCTTCCAAACATGAAATTTAAAATACATTCTGCAGAAGGCCCAATGCATTAAACCAATTTCAACCTTTAGGACTATTTATTTACTTACTTATTTTTATGTAACTCTTTTTAAAATTTCAAAGTATGACAGGCATACAAATATTTTTGGTTGCAAAGATCACTTTTATAATGCCAAAGTCATGGTTCTAAGTGTGTGGGTCACCCAGATCGTATTCATTGTACCTGTTAGGTAGGTTTTCACCCATCCTCTCCTCCACTCTCCCCCGTACTCCCACTTGATTTTCATTAAGTTTTACTTCCCTCTAAGCACATGTGTGCTTTTCAGTTAGTTCTAATATAACAGTTAAGTATTTGTGGTGTTCGTTTTTCCATTCTTTAGATACTTCATTTAGGATAATGGTCTCTAGTTCTGTCCAAATTCCTGCAAAAGGCATTAAGTCATCATTTTTCATGGCTGAGTAGTATTCCATGGTATACATATTTAGTGAATCCACTCATGATTCAATGGATGCTTGAGTTGATTCCACATTTTTGCAATTGTGAATTGTGCTGCCATAAACATTAGAGTACAGGTGTCTTTTTGATAAAATGACTTCTTTAGAACAATTTAGTTGTAATCTCACCTTTATTCCTATTATCTCATTTTAAACAATGAAATTACTTGTGGAGCAATTTATATATGAGGTACTATGCTAAGCACTTTATATACTTTATCTCATGCAACCTTATGAGAATCATTTGACAAATGAGGATACCAAGGCTCAGAGAGGTAAAAAGACTTGGCCAAGATCATAAAGCTAGGAAAGTGGCAGAGTGAAATTCAAATTCAGGGCTCTAGAGCCCATATGTGGGCTTGTGGGCCAACACATGACAGTGGGGAAAACAAATAAATAATCATTCTACATTGGCTTCTCTCTATCAGCTTCAGCTATATCTTTTTTTCTCATGGCCTTTAGCCAGCCTAATTTACTCATCACACTTTTAAGCCTCTTTTAAGCCTCACCTTGGGCCTCTTTGTCAGTCTTGAACTCCTGCCCTCACGCCTCCACTTAACAAGAGCCTACTTATCATTTAAGGATGGAGTCATATGTTTTTCCTCAGAAAATCTTTTTGGGTGCTCCCTGTCCTGGGTAGGACAAACTGCTCTTGTCTTTCTGCTTCAACCTTGATTTAGGCACCCTTTATTTTTTCTTCCAGTGCAGTTTAGCTTATTATAGTTTTTTTTTTTCTTTTTTGAGACAGGGTCTTAAGTGGTCAATTGGGTAGAATGCCATGGCATCATAGTTCACAGCAACCTCAAACTCTTGAGCTCAAGCAATTCTCTTGCCAAAGCCTCCCAAGTAGCTGTGACTATAAGTGTGCACCAAGATGCCTGGCTAGTTTTTTTCTAATTTTTAGTAGATACAGGGTCTTGCTCTTGCTCAGGTTGGTCTTGAACTCCTGAGCTCAGACAATCCACCTGCCTTGTCCTAGGATTACAGGCATGAGTCACCCACCCAGCCAGTTTAGCTCATAACTTGTCTCCCTTCCTAGATTCCCATTCCCAAGCCCTTGAGGGCAGGCACCAAGTTCTGTTCACTTCTAGCTTCCTGGTGATTTACCTACGACATTTAGTAGATGATTAACACATAGTTGTGAGCAGACCAAAGGACGGAGTGAAAGATGACCTGAATGAACAGACAAATGTGGGGCTCCATCTGGTGTGATCATATAGACTACCCTTCTGAACTAGACTGGCCTGGGGAATCTGGAATCCTCTCGGCTCATTTTACTAGGCTGTTAACATAGGACACAGATCAGAAAGGTATAGGTGATAACTGCTCAAGGCCAACTGCAGGTCTGTTCTGTGGTCTCTACTTTGGAATTCATGTTAAAGGGCCAGGATCTCCTAGATAATTTATGTTACACCTTTGAGTTCATGGAAGAAAGGTCTTCCCTGCCTCTCATGGGAACATAGAATTTGTTCCAACATGCTACTGCATGTGGTTCTGGCTGGCCTGAGAGTGTCTTATAAGAAGATGTGCTCTGTACTATTATTGAGGCCACCATGTCATGGATTCTCAATCACTTTATATCATTTTATGTTATAAATCTTTACAACAACCGGGCCAGATGCAGTGGCTAACTCCTGTAATCCTAGTCCTCTGAGAGGCCGAGGTGGGCGGGTTGCTTGAGCAAGACCCCATCTCTACTAAATGTAGAAAAACTGAGGCAAGAGGATCACTTGAGCCCAAGTTGGAGATTGCTGTGAGCTGTGATGACATGATACTCTACCCAGGGTGACAGCTTGAGACTCTGTCTAAAATAATAATAATAATAATTAATAAATAAATCTTTACAACAACCTTTCGAGGTAGGGTTTTTTTTTTTGTTTGTTTGTTTTGTTTGAGATAGCATCTTACTTTGTTTCCCTGGGCAGAGTGCTGTAGAGTCATAGCTCACAGCAACCTAAAAGTCTTGGGCTCAAGCGATCCTCTTGCCTCAGCCTACAGAGTAGCTGAGGCTACAGGCACCCACCACAATACTTGGCTAGTTTTTTTTTGTATATATACATATATATTTAGTAGAGAAAGAGTCTCCCTCTTGCTCAGGTTGATCTTCAACTTCTGAGCTCAAGCTATCCACCCACCTTAGACTCTCAGAGTGCTAGGATTACAGGCATGAGCTACCATGCCTGGCCCTTGAGATAGGTCTTGATGTCCCTGTTGTACTAATATGCAGAAATATGCATTCCGAGACTCACTGAAGTTAATTGTTTTGCCCAAGGTTACACAACTAAGTAAGTGGAAGAGGCAGAATTCAGTCTCAGGTCTGTCTGTCCCCAAAGCTTGGCATCTTAATGGAAAAATACAGGGAAAATGGATGGATTTCCTCACATAAAATGGAAAGCATTGCATTCATAAAATGATGAATTACATATTTAAGGTATTTTAAAATCATTTTAAATCCCTCAAAATGATTTTTTTCAGCCAGGGATGGGTTTGAACCCACCACCTCCAGCATATGGGGCTGGCGCCCTACGCCTTTGAGCCGCAGGTGCCGCTCCAGAATGATTTTATTTATAAGTGGAAGAAAAAATGAGGGATGGAAAAGTATGATGTCTCCATCAACTATTAGCCTGAATTCCCCCATATCAACTCCCTGAGACATTCTACAGTTATGGGCATGCCAACAGAGCATTTCACCTTGTCTGCTCATTGGATAGCTGAGGTAGATGAGGCTCCAAGATGTCAGTGAATTTCTAAATGTCACACAGAAAGGTGATAACAAATCGTTGCTTTAGAATGCTGATCTGCCAAATCCTAGCCCAGTTTTCTTTCTGGTAAATCAGACTGCCTTATGGAGCCCACAAGTCAATGTTTATGAAAAGGGAGGGAGTGGAATATTATTGCACTCTGAGGTAGAAGAGGGGAAAATCCTCTTCTGTCCTTATTTAGGTGCAGGTAATATTTGGGAAAGAAGACTCTTGGGAGGAGAGCTGAGGAGTGTTGGGGGCCCCTGTGCCTTTAGGAGCCTGAGTGGAGCTACCCCTGCCTGGATGTGAAGCTATTGCCTGCTACCCTAATTAGAGTCCCAACACTATCCTCCATCCACATAGCCTAGGGTTCTGTGTGAAACCTGTGGGTCTATAATTCCTACCAGGCTTCCTGTCTCTGCCGATGCAGATGTGAGTCCTACAGCCTGGTCATCAGCCACTCTCATTCTCTCTCCTTCTGCCACCTCCTTCTGACTGGTACCCACACAAATCTGTCCTTCCTCTCCCTAATGTGACAGGTCACCCTGCTGCACCCTGTGTCTTCTTAGCCCAGAGAGACCCTAGTTCCTTCCTGACTTACTCCCTCAGGTTCTCAGGTCTGCAATGAGTATTTCTTTTTGACCCCAAAGTTCCTTCCTGTGTCTCAGTTCCCCAGTTGCTTCTCATACTACCCCACCTGCTTCCTGGCCTTTCTGGGATAGGAGCAGTCATTTTGAGTTCTTACACTGCCTATTCTTTCTAGTATGGCAGTTCTGAACTGGGGGCAGCTTTGCCTCCCAGGGGACATTTGGCAATGTCTCGGTATTTTTAGTTGTCACACTGGGTAGTTCACAACTGGTGCTGCTGGCATGCAGTGAGTAGAAGCTGGGACGTTTCTACAAAGCAGAGGATAAGCACCAATAATAAAGAGTAATACTGCCCCAAATGTGATAGTGCTGAAGTTTAGAAAGCCTGCTCTATTATATAGCTACAGGTCTACAAAGTTAGGTATAGAAATTGCCAGGTGCTGAGCCTTTTGGCACTGAACCTCCAGGAGCAGCTGCTCTTTCCTTTCCTCGCTTGGGGGAGGGGGTGGGGCGTTGCCATGAAACAGCTACTACTTGGGCAAGAATCTACAGAGAGAAAGGCGGGGGAGATTCCTCCCCCCCCCACAAATTTACTACTAACTTTTAGAGAAACTAAACTACTGATTGCTTTTCTGTCTCTACAAGATAGTGCCACTTTTTGTTTTTTTTAGGAAAACAAACTGCAACTTACAATTCTAGTGGTTTATTAAATGCACAGTTTCATGTCATGCAAGTTGAACGCATTAAGTTTGGGGGCCTTCTCCTCCTTGATTTCAGGTTTTTTATTTGAAATCCTTCTTGAATATGGAAAATTTGCTGTGTCAGCAAAATACAGTAGCAATGGCTCTGCCTGGAAAAACTGTCTTTTTTTTAAAATTTAAGGTTAACAAATTCTTACTTTCTTAAGGGTGTGCTTATTTCGCACAATTTGGCCTAAAGACTTGCTTGTTTCCTCATGAGCTTCTTTGGGCCAGTTTCTAATGAAGCAGTGAAAATACTTGCCAACAGGTTTAAATAGTCTAACGTTTATTTTTTTAACCATTTCCAGTTTCTTCTATTTGCATCCAGTTGTCTTCAGCATGGAGGAACCGAACCACTCTTCTGGAAAGGAGCTCCAGCACAGAATACGAGTGGAGGCTCCCGGAAAAAGCTGGCACTCCCAAGCCTATGCCTTTGGGGCCATTTCCAACTTCATGTCTACTTTTCTGACATTTCCCATCTATAAGGTTGTGTTCCGGCAACAGATCCATGCTATGGCAATGTCAGAGGCTGTAAGACAGCTTTGGCATGAAGGTCCTCAGTACTTCTACCGGGGAATCTACCCTCCTCTCCTCTCCAAGACATTGCAAGGGACTCTACTGTTTGGGACTTATGATAGCCTGCTGTGCTGTCTCTCCCCAGTTGGGCCACACTCCCTGGGACACCGCTGGGCTGCAGGGCTCATGTCTGGTGTGGTGGAGGCTGTGGCACTCAGCCCCTTTGAAAGGGTGCAAAACGTGCTCCAGGATAGTCGCAAGCAAGCTCGCTTCCCTAGTACCTTCAGCATTCTCAAGGAATTCAACTCTTACGGGCTTTGGGGGCGGATGTCACTGGGCTACTATCGTGGTTTCTGGCCTATCCTTGTCAGGAACAGCCTGGGGAGTGCTTTATATTTTTCTTTCAAGGACCCCATCCAGGATGGGTTGGCAGAGCAAGGCCTGCCCCACTGGGTTCCTCCCTTGGTGTCAGGTAGTGTCAATGGAACAATCACGTGCCTGGTTCTGTATCCTCTGATTGTGCTGGTTGCCAATATGCAGTCCCATATTGGCTGGCAGAGCATGCCAAGCCTGTGGGCCTCTGCCAAGGATATGTGGGACACTCGAGGCCGAAAATTGTTCCTGATCTACCGTGGAGGCTCCCTGGTCATCCTAAGATCCAGTGTGACATGGGGCCTCACTACAGCAATCCATGACTTCCTGCAGAAAAAGTCTCACTCCAGAAAAGCTGAAGACTGACTAACTGCAGAAAGTATGTCCATGGCATCTGTGTCATTAAAACCTTCCCTGGCTTACTTCTTTGGCTTGGCTACCTAATATAGCCATTCTTTAGCATCTGTAACCTCACTGCATGGGAGAAGTTCCCAACTACCAGCCTGTTGGGCACAGACAAAGCCCAGTAGGATTCCTTATCAGAAAGGAAAAGTCACGCTAGTCTTTCCACAGCTTCAGTAGCTTCAGAGCTAAGAGGCCTTTTAATAACTTGTAATCCAGATTAAGTGTCATTCCTTTAAAGAATTCTTTAACAGTAAGAGGAAACCTTACTCAGGCAGTATGAATTCTGGGACCCCTCCAGGTGTCCTCCAGAACAAGCTGAATGGTACTTCAATTTCAAAAACCTGTGTTGATGCTTAAGATGGGGATTCCATAAAATTTCTCAGATGGCTACATTATCCTGACATTGTTCACTGCCTCTGCACCACCACTCTCACTTCTCAAGGGTGTAGATTCTAATTTCAGGGTGGCAGCTCTGGCTAGAAATCCTAACTTAGGCTTGCCTATACCTACAAGGTGCCAGGAGAACTGGTGGGGCTGGAGATGGGAGTGAGAAGAGGTGTTGTCCCTAGATGAAGAGAATAAATTCTTTGATGTAAGAGATTTAATTACATGCAACATAGAAAAATTTACTATAGGTTGTTTAGTGTATCTGCTGGGACATTTTTGATAGCAAGGTGATAACATTGCCTGGAAACCACTTGGGTTTCCCTAAGAAATCTGGAAATGAAGTGACCATATCTCTTCACAAATAATTGCATGTTTTATTGATGTGGATAAATATAGTCACTGAGACATAAAGATCAGAATTCTCAGCCTGTCATTCAAAGCCACTTAAAATATGAACTGAACCTCATATAATTGTTAACATGCCACTCTCGTTTACATAGACCCCATATACCAGCCAAAAGGAACTATTTGTTTTCTCCCTAAACATCCCATGGCCATTGTTTGGGCCACGCTGTTCCCTCCACCTGCAGTGTTCCTTCTGCACATGCCAGTCTGCCAAAATCCTCCCGGTTCCTCAAAGCCCAGATCACATGCCACCTTTTCTATGAAGCCTCTTCTGATCTCCCCAACTGAATGTGACATTAGTTTCTTGTGATCCCCTTTTCGAAAGCATGGTACTGACATTATGTCACTGATCTCGAGTGGCCCTGTGTTCCCGTGCTCTTAATACCTCCTACTAGACTATAAAACTTCTTGAAAGCAGGGATTCTTGTATGTATTTTTAAATCCTCCATTGTGCCTAGGTGCTCAATAATGTTGGTTGAATTGTTGAATTGATTATCAAGCTGTGATATGGTCTATATCCTCAGGGTGCTGTCCCTTGTACGTGATGATAATGTTATTGACTCACTTCAGCAAGACACATGCCTTTGGGGTGTGGTTTTGTTTTCTTTTAATAGTGAATTTAGTTTTGTGCTAATGATAATGATGCTGCTAATGGTATTAATTAATAAAAATTACTTTCAACTGAAACATTTGATGAGTTTGTGTTATTGATTGCATGTTTGCTAGTAGCGCCACTTCAGAAACTGAACTTTCACAAACAGAATCACGTTGTATAACAGTCCCATTTGTTTAAACTCTGGGATTTTGAGGTTTTCCAATATGATGCATTGTAGTTTTCCTTTTATAGATGATACTATGATAATGCCCTCCATTTGCACCTCCTTACTCAACCAAATTTGGCCTATATTTGTCCTCTCCAATTGTAGATCTAGCAGGGATAATTCCTCACTAAATGCCACAGAAATGAAAGACATAGTTGTTGGAGATATGATATCAGAAAGCGTTTGCCACCAAGGTCAACAGAAAATGTCTTGTGCAGAAGAGCTGGAGATGAGTTTCTGTATCTGCAGATCTAGATGGGTTGGGACAGTTCTCTACTTGTGAAATCAAGGAAGTAAAACAGAGTACCCAAGGAAAGAAAAAAGAGCAGCCGCTAATTATATCTAAAAATTAACTCTCAAAAGAAAATGTATTATACAAATTCATAATCTAGGCTATGGCTTCGGGTTTTTAAGCTGAAAATAAGGGGATGAACTACTATTATTCCCTCGCATTTTATTCAAGAGATGGATTTATCTCCAAGTAGACTGTTGATTTCCACTTATGTCACAAGGTCAGTGATGTCCCTTTCTTCATTTTAACTATTTATTTAGAAATAATTTCAAACCTATAGAAATTTTGCAAGTATTGATAAAACATAAACAACACCTATATACCCTTTGCCCATATTTACCTCTCATTAATGTTTTACCCCATTTGCTTTATTATTTAAGTGTGCGTCTCTGTCTATAGAAAAACCATTGTTTCTGAACTTTCTGAGAGTTACATCAATTTTCTTTTCTTTCTTCTTTTTTTTTTTTTTGAGACAAAGTCTCACTTATTGCCCTCGGTAGAGTGCTGTGGCATCACAGCTCACAGCAACCTCAAACTCCTAGGCCCAAGTGATTCCCCTGCCTCAGCCTCCCAAGTAGCTGGGACTATAGGGGCTCGCCATAATGCCTGGCTATCTTTTTGTTGCAGTTGTTTAGCTGGTCCAGGCTGGGTTCAAACCCGCCACCCTCAGTGTATGTGGCTGGCACTGTAACCACTGTGCTATGGACCAAGCCAATTTTCAATATTTCTAAATTTAATATTTGTAGGTCCAATTCATTTTTTTTTGAGACAGAGTTTCACTTTGTTGTCCTCAGTAGAGTCCCGGTGGTATCACAGCTCACAGCAATCTCAAACTCTTGGGCTTAAGCAATTCTCTCGCCTCAGCCTCCCAAGTAGCTGGGACCACAGGCACCTACCACAATGCCCAGCTATTTTTTTTTTTTTGTAGTTGCCATTGTTGTTTGGCAGGCCCAGGCTGGGTTTGAACCCGCCACCCCTGGTGTATGTGGCTGGTGCCCTAGCCGCTGAGCTACAGGCGCCTAGCCAAATTCTTAAAGAAAGACAATGTTCTTTCCAATCGCCCTCCCTCCACCCATCTGCCCTTCTCCCCTCCCCTCCCCCACCCACTCCCTATATTCTTGGGCTAGAATTAGGTTGTAGCTTTCATTTGAGAGCTATAAATTAGTTTCCTAATAGGGCTATGTACATTGGATACTTTTTCTTCCATTCTTGTGATACTTTGCTAAGAAGAACATTTTCCAGTTCAAAGGTATAAGTGAATCTTTCTAAAACTAGAGTATAAATGTCTTAACACAATAACTAAGTAAATGACATAAAGTCTCTGTTAACCAGTTTGATGAAAATATTTCAAATTGTATATGAAAACACTACACTGTACCCCATGTTTGCATTAATGTACACAGCTAT
>CAUYQV010104295.1:0-11290 GCA_963574575.1 Galagoides demidoff | reverse complement strand
TTTTTTTTTTTTTTTGAGACAGAGTTTCACTCATGGTTGAGTCCTGTGGCATTGTAGCAGACTCAAGTTCTTGGGCTCGAGTGATCGTCGCGCATCAGCCTCCCAGAATGCTAGGCTTACAGGTATGAACCACAGCACCTGGCCTGGATATCCAATTTTCTCAGCACCATTTTTAAAAAACAATTACTTTTAACCATTTTGTATAGTCTTGTCACCTTTTTGGAAAATCAATTGGCCATAACTGTGTGGATATATTTTTGGATTTTCTATTCATTTACAGAACAGAGTGCTTTTGTATGTTTGTTTTAATTCCAGTATCACACTATCTGAGATCAGGCAATGTGATGCCTCCACCTTTGTTTTTTGTGCTCAGAATTGCTTTGGCTGTTCTAGGTCTTTTGCAAATCTATACAAATTTTTTGATTTTCTTTTCTCTTTCTATGAAAAATGTTATTGGAATCTTGATAAGGATTGCATTGAATTGGTGAATCCTTTGGGTAATAAACACATTAATAATACTGATCTTTCCAATTAATGAACACAGATTGCTTTCATTATATTTTATTTTCTTCAATTACTTTCATCAGTGTTTTATAATTTTCAATGCACAAATCTTTAACTTGCTTGGTTAAATTTATTCCTATGTATGTTTTTGCACCTATTGAAAATTATATTGTTTTCTTGATTTCTTTTTAGATAGTTTATAAAAACTATAAAAACACTACTGATTATTTGTATCATCTCCAACAATATCATCATTCAACTTGATTAATTGTGTCTTTGATGTCTTCGAAGTCATATTATACCCATTCTTAAAAGCGGCCTTTACAAAGGTTGAGAGTAAAATAATTTTTCATTGAAAATTCAAATTTAATAAATTGTAGATAACTATCCTCTTTAATACAATTTTTAAATGTGAAGGCTTTCTCTTTGTAAAAGAAAGCTAGTGTCCACATTTGAATTTATTCCTTAGAATAAGCAAAATAAAAAAAAAGGTCTATACCTTTAACCAAGGAATACCCTTAGATGAACAAACAAAACAAAGCAGTGAGTTATACCTGAGTCTCTGACTCCGGTACTTGGAGTTTAAATCAGAGAGGCAGGCTGAAATGAAAATCTCAGACAGCTGTGTGCCTTGTCTTACAGCATCAACCTCACCTCCGTGTAAATTGTCCTTAGATACTAGGGACAAATGAGAAAACTTTTACAGAAGTTAAGAAACCACAACTTTTACCTGGAAAAAAACTGTGCCTGGGGATATATTTGAATGCAGTATCTGTCTACTGAATATAAAACATAATACACTTCTGCCACTCTTATCTCTGCTATCAATAAATGCTACTCTACCAAAGGGAGGACATATTTGTGTATTCTGGCTTTAGCAGGTCAAATTTGAGTTCATTGTAAAGTCACTGTTATATGCATTGTCTGGAACAGGAGAGGGAAAAATGTCCACCTGAGGACAAAGTCCTAGGGTTACTCCCCTGCTTGCTGCTGAAGTTAGTTACTCACAGGATTGAAAATTACACTGGATCCACTGACAAATAGAATATAGTACACTGTGGTCGAAGAATTACATTATATCAATCACAACATAATTAAAATAAATATCGGACTAGGACAATGACAAGAGTGTTGCAAATATCTTAATGACTAATACAAAAATCCAATAAAATCAGCTAACATTATTATGCATCAGCAATATCCAGAATGCTTTGTATATATTTTGGATACTGCTACCTCAACACTGAGACAACTGAGACATGATTTGATCTGAATTTAGTAATGTTATCATTGAAATTTACAGAAGGTTTTGAACTTGCAAAGAATAGCAATATGAAGAGGACTATTACAATCTAAAGTGTTGGTCCTTTCTAGTTAAATAAATGTGCATATTTGTTTTATACACTCAACATTAAACATACACACACACACACACACACGGAGGGTGCCAAAATGTATACACATTTTAAGGAAAGAAAAACCATGTTATAATTGTAATACTCAAGTTATGTTATATTATATTATAAAAGAGCATAGGATCCTGAAAAGAACCAAACAGGACATTGGGGACCAAATTAAGGATTAAGAAAAAAAGGACCAAATGGTATTAGGTTCCTAAACATGACTTTAGCATGACGAGTGACCTGAGCCATCACAGAACCCTGTAGAACCTCAATTTCATCATACATTAAAATTAAGGAGAGAAAAATCTATATACCTAATAATGTTTTATGTAAACTATTTTAATTTTAATTTTGAGGAAAGTATGACTATTCCTATATTAAAATTATGAGGACTAAGGCTTAGTTCTCATGACTAGAAAAGTATAGCCAGTAAGCACTAGAGTTACTTTTCCAATCCAATGTAGTAGAAAAACCAAGTCATATTATTTACATTATGTATAGCTACTAAGGGAGTAATTTTTCCCCTTGATTGTTTATACAACATACAGGATATATAATGTATGAAAGTCTGACAATTAAGTTTGCAAACTTGCCACCATATGCTTATGCTGGCAGCACTGTACAAACAACTTGGTAAGGTTTCATAACATGGGCATACCAGTGACTCACAGCTGTGTTCCTGTTGACATGGTGATGTCTTGCTGAGTGGTGGTCCTTATTGTTGTTATGTGTTTTTGAACCTTCTCATGGGAATGTCAGAGATTGAATCAGTGATGAACAAACATTAAATTTCTTGTTAGACTTGGTGATAGTGGAAGTGAAATCAGAGACATGTTAGTCCATGTTTATGGGGATAATGCCATGAAGAAAAGGGCAGTGTACAAATGGAATAAACATTTTTGTGAGGGTAGAGAAAATGTCACTGATAAAGAGAGGTCAGGAAAATGAGTAACAAGCAAAACTTACAAAAATACTATAAAAATTTGTTAATTGTGCATCAAAATCATTAGTTGACTGTGAGAAGCATGGCAGACTACATAAACATTGAGAAACCATTGGGAAAATCATAACTGAAAATCTGGGCATGAGAAAGGTTGGGCTTTTGTACCACTTCAATGCACCAGTTCACATGGCACTGTCGGTGAGGGAGTTTTTAGTCAGTAAACAATTAACTGTATTGGAACACCCTCCATGCTCACCTGATCTAGTCCCCAATAAAACAAAGACAAAATATTGAAAAGAAGACATTTTGTTGACATTCAGCACATCAAGAGTAATATGACTATAGTTCTAATGGGCATTCCAGTCAGAGTCCCAAAGTTGCTTTGCAAAATGGAATAGGCAATGACATCAGTGCTTAATTTCTCAAGGGAACACCTCAAAGTGATCATACTGATATTTAACACTGAGATATATTGCACTTTTTCTAAGATGAGTTTGTCAGAATTCATATGCATGATTCTGGTGGCCAAGCAGCAAATATAATAGCTGTGTTTGTCTGAAATCTAACATTATTGATGGGAAAATAAGCACCAGTCAGAGTAATTCAAGAAACCCAACAGTATCCACCTAAATTTCAATATTCCACACATTACTGAAATCACCACAAATCAACATGAAAAACAAATAAAATCATAAAAATTCTACACTTTCCCTGAAAAAATCCAAAATGAAATCCTTTCTGAAAGGATAAAAAGTGAATAAAACTGGGCATATTCAAAAGGGTGTACCTTAAAAGAGGGATCAGGCAGGGATGGTTCCAGATTTCTGGTTTTGAACCTAAGGGTAAACCACAGTCACAGCTGCTGAGAGCTTTAAATTCCCAAAGGAAATACCATAATCATTAGGCCATAAAACGCCCCAAATAAAACTGTTGGTAGGATTATTCATAGTTTCTTGAAAGTAAAGGAGAAGTCACAGAAGGAAGAGTCACTGTGACTCTCATTCTGAGATTTCAACACATTTTTTATGTTTTAGAATTGCCACAAATTTATATGCATGAGACAGACCCAACACTGCCCAGGTAAGAATGAAACAAATGAACTTAGATTTGAGCAAACATTTAAATGAAAGCTTCAATTTGAGTGTAAGCATCTTCATATCCTACCAATAAAAATAAGGAAAAGCTCAAATATTGTTGGAATGTAATGGAATCCATACTGTCTATTGTATAATATTCCCAAAGTACAGGATACAGTAAAACCAAAATTATCCCACACATGAAGGATATACTTACCTAAGGTGAAATAGATTTTGGAATTAGCAGCAAGTATTTTAAATCAGCTAAATAATCATACTTAATGTTCTAAAAAAAATAAGTTCTTAATGAATGAAAAATAGAAACTCAAACACTCAAATGGAAATTATTAAAAATAACAAAATAAAATAATTAAACTAAAAAAGACAATATCTATAATGAAATTTTAAATGGATGCAGCAGCATAAGAAATATGGGAGAGGAAATAACAGGTGATCTTAAAGGCAGATCAATAGAAGTCATTCAATTTGAGCAAGAGAGAGAAAGTGCAAAACAGATACTGAAACTTAGAATCTGTGAAGCAATATCAAAAATTTACTCCAATGTGTGTGTGTAATTCACACTTTATAAAAGGAGGGGAGTCAGAGTGGGGTTAAAATTTAAAAACCAAACTAAAGAAACAGTGGTAGAACATTTGACAAATTTTAGTGAAAGACATAAATTTATAATTTAGCAAATACCTCATGTACTTGCTTGGGTTTGCTAAAAAAATTACATTATCTATCTATCTATCTATCTATCTATCTATCTATCTATATATATATATACATATATATAAAGCACATTTCCCTACAGCAAGAGAATAATAACACTTTATAAACAAATTCATAAAAATTAAAAGTCTTAATTGTATTAGTAATTCTTTGAGGAATCAGGCACTCTAGTAATTTTCTTTGTGAGACTGCAAAGTAGCACAATCTTTATAGAGGCAAATTTGTCAATATTTGCCATGTGCACATGAATTTACCTTTTGATTATTAGTAATTCTGCTTCTAGAACTTTATCCCGGATAGATGTCTTCAGAAAATGCACTAGGTTAAATTATGTGTAGTATTATTTACAATTGCAAACTATTAGAACAAAATTCATGTGTCCATATGGGAGAGATTAGCTGAATATACAGAGTAACATACACATCTATGAAAAGGAATGAGAATGCAATGTGTAAACTACTATGCATTTTTAAAATATATTGTTCATTGAAAAAATTAAATTGTGTAAAATTAATAAGTAGATGATAGAGATGAAGATGAGTATCCATACATCTATGTATCTCCATAAGATACTAACTACTAAGGGAAAAAGAATGATCATTTCTAAATCTGGCAGATAAGACATGAACCAAAGGATCCATTGTAGCATCATCATTAATTGGCCAACCAACAAAATCAATAGGACGAACTGAGGGCACATCAGTAATGCACTATTTCTACAAATGGTACTTACCATGGAGAAATAGTAGGTAAGACCAACCTAAGTCTCATTATGCAAAATTAGTTTACCTTTAGTCTTTAAAAAGAGTAGAAACAGGAAAGACTAAAGATTCTAGATTAAAATAAACTAAAGAAGCGAGCCATGCACAATATTGCTTTGTATCTTAGATCAGAATAAAAATAAATTATGCAGGACATTATTGGGATAATTCATGATAATTGAACACAGGATATGAATTAAATAATAATGTTCTATTTTGTGATTGTGATAACTTCACTACTGTTAAGTAAAAGAAAACTCTTGGATTTAGAAAATATCTACTGTTGTATTGAGAGATAATAAGGGCCCAATGCCTGTAACTTTTTTTCATATGGTCAAGTAATATAGCCTCAGAAGACAAGTGAATAGTTAGGAAAAGCAAACAGGATAAAATAGAATTGATTTGTGAAGAACATACAGAAATTCTTTGTAATATTCTAACAATTTTTATCTAAAGTTAAAATTGCATGTAAATAAATAATTTTAAAATATTGAGAACAGATAAGAATATGGGGCCAATCACTTTAAACTTTCTCTTAAGCAAAACAATGTTCACTCTACACTTAAAAAAAAAAAGTGTGTCTAAATATCTAGAAATATGAATGCTTTAACAATGTTAATTTCTTTTCATTCAAATCTTAAAAGATATTTTGGTCAAAGTAAATTTGGCCCAAATTAGGATTTGACTGTATTTACTTAAAGGGGCAAAATTTAGATTTCTAGGGTGGTGGTATTCTTTTAATTCTTTGTCCAAATGCTTACTGTAGGAGCAGTCACCTTGAAAAACTTATTGGGCCTCATCTTTGATATATACACACTCTTATTATGATGTATTGAATAAACATTTTTTGAAAAAGTAATATCATTTTTGATAAATTTCTGCTCAGTTTCCTTTTCATGATTATATATCAAATTGACATTGCTGTATTTTTCTGGAAAAATGAAAGATCGCAAAGAACTGAAAATACTTCCTACTAGGTTCAGGAACATTGTTCTCTTGAAGAATCCAGAAGATTTCTACATTTGAAATGCAAGCAAAAATATCCTATTAATATTTATCCAGTTGAGTTATTACTTGTTTTCATCATATCACACCTATCTTGCTAACTGATTTCCAAATTCCATCCCGTCTGGTTCTCAACCTGTGCTATAATCCCCTAAAATTTTACTTTTAAATAACATATAGGATAGTGCAATTAGTTTTGAGTAAAGTTCTGTGACTCTCCATTTCCCACATGTAATAAAATATTTAATGACAAGTAATCCTTTCTTTCTATCCGTTCTCATGACCATTTTTTATGCAGTGTCATTTGGGGACTGAAGTTTTATTTTTGGACCTTTTACTCATGGTACACTATATTGATTTAAAAAACAACTGTGTTTTTGTTGAACTATTTTTCCTCACTTGTTAAACTCAGACATAATTCATGAAAATTTTATTGAAAAATGTTCATTGTTTAGACCAATTGAATACTTATAGAAAATAATTTATATAATATTTAAGACTCTCATGAATTCAAAGAAGATATTCTATAGAAGAATTTCAGTATTAAATGGTACTGCTGTAGAAAATAGTAATTGTGAATACAGGGGCAAATCAGAATATCAGAAGAGCTAAAATACGAGCAAATGGAAAAATAAAAGCATTTTGAAAAGAAGACTTCAAGCTGGGTACAGTGTCTCATATCTGTAATCCTAGCACACTGGGAGCCTGAGGCAAGAGGATTGCTTGAGTTTCGGAGTTTAAGACCAATCTGATTAAGAGCAAGACTCTACCTCAAAAGAAAAAAAAAACACTATCCAAAAGGAGTACACACTTTTCGTCCTAGTTACTTAGGAGGCTGAGGCAGGCATATCACTTGTGCCTCAAGAGTTTGAGGTTGCTGTGAGCTATGATGACATCATGGCACTCTATCCATGGTAAAAGAATGATACTGTATCTCATAAAAAAAAAAAAAGATTTTAAAATTTATTTTTCTTTACAAATCCTAAATGAACCTTAAGAAAAAAAGGATTCTGTAAATACAGATAATGATCTGAATTATATATGGTATTCATAATTATTTAACATAAATATTCCTTCAAAAAGTACATGAACAATTTTAGAACTTAATTCTTTTAAAAATTATTTGCCTCTTTTCTGAGTTTGTTAATTTCAACTAATGTGCATAATGACTTCAATATTACTAAGAAAAAATGCATTTCTTTTTATGTATTCAAATAATGCGGTTGATATTTAGTATAATTGCAGACAATTCATAAACATATGGAAGTCTTTCAAATGGGCTACATCTTCTTTAAATGTAACCTATTGGGAAACTCCAAATTCTCTAGGGATATGAATCTAGGTTATTTAAGAGTGCAAACAGTATGCTCCTTCTTTCTAAGATTTAAAAAAAAAAATCACTGTAGGAATAATCCAAATGACTGAATGTAAAAAAAAGGACAAACATTAGTAAAAATGATTTGGGAATTATCAGGTCTGACTGCAAAAAAGGATACTCAGCCCTGTAGTATTATGCATCTCATGAAGGAAATGGAATTGCCAGCTCATTGTTGCTCAGTAGCACAGATTGAGATCTAAAGAATATTTGAGATTGGCAAAAGAGATCCCTCATTCTTTCTCTTCCATATGTAATGCCCCTTCCTTCATTTTGGTTATCTGTATCAAGTGCCACAGAACGGCATGTAGAGGAGCCTGAGATTTGCAGTCAGGAAGTGTGGCCATGAACCCACTGCATGGTGATTTTGTGAATTTTGTTAAAAAGTCTGACTATTCTGAGCCCCAGTTTCCTGATCTGTCAAATGGAGAAAACATCAATTTCTTCCTGTTTGTGAGTAGGAATAACATATGTAAATTATTTATTCACTGGGTGTACATGATATGCAACTATCAAAAATTTAAACGGTGTACCATGTCCCCTCATGTTCCCATTTTTAGTCAGCCCCATCATGCCTACCTCTTATTAGATTTTTGAAAACGCTTGTTTCCCCTCTTGAAATATAAGTATTTAAATATTGCTACAGCACTCTTTGATCAAAAAAGTTAAAGGAAAGATTTATTGGATTATCTTTGAATTTACTCTATAAAATTATCAAACCTTTGTCACATAGACAAGTGATCAAATAATAAGCAGAAAAAAAATGTAATAGGATTAGAAATGGGCCTCGGGAAGGAATTACTGAAAATACAATAGTACTATTTTGGACTTTGTGATTGGTGCACTATTTATAGTTTTTAAATATTTGAATTTTTCTCATTGATAAATAATCATTTCATGCCTAATGTTATATCTAAAATTGGTATTTATTTATAGAGTGCTGTTCTACACTATGAATCCCAAATTGTATAAGCTTCAGGTGTCTCAAAACCTGTATTAACCATCTTGTGGGAGCACATTTTCATTGTGTGTGAGATGGAACTCCTCTTTGGCCTGGCATAAGTTTATTACTTTCTCTTACCTTTTGAATACTCTTTGGTGGAACTATTAATTTGTAGTTATTATTTAATATAACTTTAGATATAATTGCAGATATGATATCTGACTACTTGAAAAACTGAATAAAAACTGTAAATCAGTGAGTATATGTTAATTCTAAGTTTTGGTGAAGGTTAGCCTCAAATTTCTGGCTTTAATGACATTGGGGGAATAGCTTAAAAGTCTGGAAAATGCATTGTCTTTTACAAAAACAAGGATTCCTTTATTTTAAGGTTTTACTAATGTGTCATTTATCGTGAGCAAGAATCATGAGTTTATTTTGTAGTACTGAATTTCTCTTAATTCTTCTACATTCTCTTGTAATTACTCACGTGAACTTAGGAGATAGACTGGCTAGAAAAAAGATACCTCAAGGTCACTGAACAGAGAAGAATGTGAGGAAGGGTATGGATTCAGTGTCTTTTAACCTACAGCATCAATCTTGACTATTGGCAAAGAGATTTTGTATATTCAGATGAGACATGTCATCAAAGAAGCTTACAAATATATTTCTCGCACAGAATTTGTGGCAATAAAGAAGCTTATTAAGACCAAGAAAAGAAACTTTACCAATTCCAGACACACAGTAGACTTAACTGAAGAGAAAAAAACAAATGACAGATATACCCTGCATTCAATACATCACTGTCAAATACTATAATATATGTGAAAAAAATATTTAGATAACTGTTAATTAAATGTTTAAACTACCTAGCCTGTAAGACACGCAGGGTGACTTTGATAAGTGATGAAAAACTATGCCACTTGGTCTTTATAGAATCTTACATTTGGAAAGGAAATTCAAACCATTTGTTTACTGGATCTCAAAATTATAGTCTATTCTCTGTAACTGTGCTACCGTGAATGCTGATATAGGTAGGTGTTCTTGCATTTTAAGATGTTGGTAAGTGTTCCTACATTATAAGGCGGGCCATTTTATGGCTGTATCATTAGAAGTCAATTATAAAGTACTGTTTACTTATATTAACACAAAATTCCTCTACTTTCCATCAATTGGTCATTGTTTTCTCTTTTGCAGTAATCCAAATACTTTTATTTTATCTGAAAATCTTTGTATGTATGCAATAGGGATCAATAGGACTATTCCTTAATCATTCATTCTGTTATGTAGCACAGCTCGGGTTGAGGCAGACTATCAGTGGGCCCTGAGAGCTCTAAGCCCTCACTACAGCCTAGTAGTGATGCCTCCCCTTTCTCTTGGTCACTCCTATCATCACTTATCTTCTACTTAGGCTCTCTGTTTTTATTTTGTCCTTTGTAGAATCCATTCTCTACAAGCCCAGATGATCTTCAGAAGCTCTAATCATCCTGTGTTATTTCTTTGTCTACAACTGTTTGAAATTGCTCTTTGACTAAAATCTATTTTTTTTTCATGGCTTACAAGCCCATATTGTGATGTAACTTCTATTTTTCTAGACTTACAACATTCCACAGCTGGATCATTAGTCTCTGCCCATATCAGATTCCTTTTCCTTCCTGTGGACAACTAAGCTTTTTCCTACATGAGACTTTACATTTGTCACTATTTTACCTGGAATTTTCTTCATACAGAAGTTATAAAGCTAATTGATTCTCATTTTTCTTATATCAACCAAATGTAATTCTGTAAAGAACTGCCATCAACTGCTGGTATTACTAAAGTACTTTCTCCAAGATATTCTCTTTCTTGCCAACCATTTTATTTACTTCACGGAAGATTGCGTTAAAAGTACTGATCTTGGCTCCGTGCCGGTAGCACAGTGGTTATGGTGCCAGCCACATACACCAAGGCTGGTGGGCTCGAACCCAGCCTAGGCCAGCTAAACAACAACAAAAAATAGCCAGGCATGTGGCGGGTGCTGTCGTCTCAGCTACTTGGGAAGCTGAGGTGAGAGAATAACTTAAGTCCAAGAATTTGAGGTTGCTGTGAGCTGTAAAGCCATAGCACTCTACCAAGTGTGACATAGTGAGACTGTCTCAAAAAAAAAAAAAAAAAAAAAAAGAAAAAAAGAAAAAGTAATTATCTTATGTGTTTTTTTCTTACTTTTTTAATGAAACTCTTATGCACTTAAAAATGAGTGTGAAAATTGGTGCTTGTGTCAAAGCAGTTTTCTCATCACTGCTTTGACATAAGCACCTGAACTATGGCTTCTATATTGTTATCTGCTCACATATCAACACGTAATTGTTACATTCTGAGTTAATCAATAAATGAACCACCGCAGGAGTTACAATATTTTCTTTTCTTTTTTTTTGAGACAGAGCCTCAAGCTATCCCCCTGGGTAGAGTGCCATGGCATCACAGCTCACAGCAACCTCCAACTCCTGGGCTCAAGCCAGTCTCCTGCCTCTGCCTCCCAAGTAGCTGGGACTACAGGCACCCGCCACAACAC